>JAOWBC010001052.1:25905494-25921370 GCA_028566105.1 Hypoplectrus providencianus | reverse complement strand
ACTAACTAGACTACTGGGCCATGAGCAGTCTCCTCTAACTATCCAGCTGATTTTGGACCTCCTACAAATGAAAACTGTACAAACATAAATATCTTTGTATAAATATCTCTGGCTTGCACTCTCATAACTTGGACTCAGATCCAACATTCTGGTGCATGATGATGCAGACTTACATGTAACTTGGGATTTTGGAACCACTGATTGCCATTATTTAGATATCAGCTCTCTGAAGATGATCTTGGAACTCTACTCAGACTAAACCTGGATGACTGGTGACCTGGAATTAAACTCATGTATTGATGACTCAATTTAGGCTCTTTTTTGGTGACACAGATGTGGATTAGGACCTGAACACTTGGGACTCAAGACTGGCACTGTCTCAGGAATCAGCAACTCTGGAAAATACACACAACCATCCACTCAATGTCCATGATGCCTTGACTTATGTCTGTTGACCATTCAGTCTGTGTTCCTGACTTATCAATCAATAAATGAAATGTCATACAGAAAACATCTACAGCTTAGCCATAGTGTTTCACCACTTAAATCTCTCAATGCAAAGTAAAACCAGTTCCATCACAACTGTACATCTCTCACTTTTTGCCACTGACATGGATCCTGTTGTTAAGATACTGTACGCGAGGTAGAGAAGATTATTTTGCCCTTCATGTGGAGCCCCTCCACAGGCACGAGCTGCCGGGCTCCTCCCCTCCATCCCCATGTGCCAACACGTCAATCAGCTGTAATTGCCATCCTGGAGGAACAATATCAGGCCGCCGAGCTCTAACCACACAGATTCATTGCAACACCTAATCTGCTAATGAGCTCAACGTGGCTATTTTCAGCATTGCCGCAGACATCATAGCCATTGCTGAGGAGGCCTGGCGCGGCTTCCAGTGACAGCAGAGGACAGTTGGCCTGTTGGAAGGAGGTACAAAGCAAACCTCAGCCTGCATGCTTCAGGACAGCACAGCCACTCCGGATCCTGGTACATAAAACTCACTGCTTAAAATTCACATTTCCACAGCTATGAAGGGTGATCATAAAATATCTCCATGTAATCTAGGTTAAAAGTGTCATTTTATGTTTCAACTATCTCACAAATTCATTGATCTTACAGTCAAATTGGATGAATAATACATGAAACAATGGGCTGAAAAGACAGTTTTGTTTGTTTTCCAGCAGCTCTCTCTGGAGCTCCAAGTTTTGCTGTTCAAGAACAAGAAGAAAAAAGCAACACAAACAATCCTTAATGGAACTGATACAAGAGGCTTTTTAATTATCTAACTCAATCAGCTAAAGACCAGTGGATCAATGAATCCCCATTACACTCCCCAGCTCTGTGCCCAGACAGCAGCAGTTTACATCAGTTCAAACAGCGAGGCATGCTGCAGCTAAGTGACAGATTACAGGTTGTGGCTAATCTAATGCGGCCACAGCATTTGTACAGAGTACATCTTTAATTCAGACTGCAAGCTTCTCTCATTGTGACCATGTCACTTAACTGATACAACCTCTCTGAAATATTTATTGCCCCCTGCAGGAGATGGGGCTTTACATTTTGCTGGGAAACTTACATTATTGGACTTTTGGAAAAAAAGAGACATTATTAGATTTTTTTTTTTTTTTGGTCAGAAATATGCCACAAGAAAAAATAAATTATTCAAGAAAGGGTGTAAAGTGTTTGAGGATGATGGGGAAGTGATGTGGGGAAGAAGTGAGAACTTATATGGAGGTGTATTTGGACTAGAGTATAAATAATTAAAATGGTGTCAATTAATTGTTCAGTCAATCAATAAAACAAACACCAGAAACTATTTTAAAAACTGATAAATGGTTAGAAGAAATTCCAATTTCTTTGTTCCTGCTTCATGATGGTATTTTCTATATTTTCTATATTGTCTCACTGAAGATAGTGTGTTAGCAAAAAATTAAGAACAACTGCTATGTATGTATCAGGTCATTTAGAAAGAAAGTTGCCGTTACATATGTTACATGTGTTGGTCAACTGTTGAATGTCTGAAAACATCACATTTAAAGGAATCTCATAACTGTATTCATTTTATATTTAGAAAATATAATATTGTCCAATATATGATTATACAATATATTTGTTACCTCCTAAATATTGATATTGGCCTCAAAAATACTATCCTATTTTTACTGCTAGCTAATACTTAAAATTAATATTATCATAGTTAAATGCATAAATGACTAACTGCTTTTAAAACGTTTTAACTAAAAGTCTGTTATTTAGGTGATGGATTTACTATACAGTCATATATCTACCAACTGGATTATATGAGTCTTGAATTTCACTTAGTCGATTTTGAGTGTTTTCATCAGAGGATTGTTGAGGCCAAACATGTCGATCATTTTTGGATTGCAGACAATTCAATAATTCCCCAGGAAAAACATTAACAACCTGACATGCTAAAGAATTTTCTGACAACATGTAACTACCAAATAACTACATTACTGAGAACTGGTTGCTCTGGATTAAGAAGAATATAAAATGAGTGTAAGATTAAATCAAAGTCAACTGCTCAGACCGATTTATCGAGATGACAAAGCAGCGTGGGATTCTGAATGGCCATTGTTGCTCGTGTCCTGCCTCTGCACAGAACTTGTTTTTCATTTGGAGGCGTCCACACAATTATTTTGGGTAGTGCCAATTGAATATCTGATTGGGGTTATGAATTCAGGGGATTAATTTCACTGCAACAATGCATCAATTGTTTCCAGTAAGAGACGCTGAGGCGGTGTTGTTGTTCAGTAAACTGATCATACACACAGTGTACTAATGCCTCTGTGGTGGAATCCATTGATCTGCTGTCCCCCTGCATCGTGCTTTCCTAATGATATCTGAGATGCCACTGTTACAGAAACGGAGAGCAGCATTTCCCCAGCCCTCTAGAGCAATTTATTGTGGGAAGGTAATAATAAGTCTATATTTGAAAAAATGCAGTGGATGAGCCCCTGTCTGAATGTGGGCTGTGAGCCTGAAACCACAGCGGCTCATGGTGGCACTGGGAGTCATTTTCAATTTTTCTTCAGAAGGAGACATCATTGACTGTAAGAGAGCAGTGAAAAAGAAGCTTTGTATTTGTTAAATTGGGTTGAAGCTTTTTTTATTCACTACGTTAGGGACTGTACACAAATTACTATTGAGGGGAGGGGGGCATTATGTTAAAAGCCTCCCTAACACTTCCCTTTTGTTTGTTTTTTTATTTTTTTTTTTATAAACCTCCCAAAACACAAAATAATTCAATTAACTCCCCCCATTATCTCAAAGTAATATTTTGGCAAACCAAAAAAGGTAAACAATCCAGACGCTATTTTTCATTAAAAAGCTGCTGAATGTTACTGCAGCTACAAACAGAGTAAACAGCAGCAGCTCGGCGGCTGTTAATGGACTCCAGCACTGCAGTCGTTTCCCCAAACCAGCAGATTACACATAATAAAAGTATTCACCCTGTTCTCAGGGGCGTTACTGTAGAAATGGTTTCTTCCAACGAGATATAGCGAAAATAACAGGAAGCTAGTTAGTCCCAGTGGCTAACTGCGAACGGTGGAAGTAATCTACCTTCAGTGCAGCAAATTCTGCTTTTATTTTTGTTGTTTTTAACAGATATTTAAAGGAAAGTTTGGATTTTTTGGAGTAGGATTTTACGAGGTACCCATCCATAATAAGAGTATTACCTACCAGAGAATCATCATGTGTCCATGATGTCAAAAAGTGATGTCGTGATGAAAAATTGCTGAAAAACCACAATCAGAAAAAGCATTTGCTGAGCCTGTTTTTTCTCCCTTGAGTGTGTCAGTGGTACAGCACCGGTCACTGTATGGTAAACACAACACTGAAACAAACCATCGTCAAGTTTCTGGCCATTGATCTTCAGTCATTATCTATGAGCTCATGGCGCCACTCAATGACCAGCAGGACTCTCTGGGTAATATTAGTACTTTACTCCGGTATTGATCCTCGTATACCCCCTTTTGTGTCAAACACTCAGGAAAAATCAGGAAAAGTGGTTCAACCAAACTGACACCTTTGCATTGAGTGAGAGGGAAGTTCAACACAATTAGATCCAATCTGAGGTAAAGATAGTGAGGCAGACACAGACAGAATAATAGAGTCATATTAATAAGGGCACCTGATTTGGATTCAGATGGATTCAGAAGCATCAGTTTTCATCAACAGTTTTTCTGTCAAAAAAAAACAAAACAAACAAAAAAGGTTATTCACTCAACATTAAAAGTTACTAACAGCTGTGTACATATTTATTGACAAAAATGTATAAATGTCCATAAAACTTTAAAAGACATTATCCAAATGCAAAGAACCAATCAGGGTTGTGAATGCACTCAGGTGAACCAACTGAACTCATCATCTGACTGTTCTGTGACTGCTGACAATGGTTAAACATTCTATTACCTCGAAGAAATTGATGATTTTACTCTTAGAATATTATGAGGGTCCCTAAAAATGCTGATGAATTATTATAACCATCATGTTTTATCATGTTAAAACTGCAATGTCGTTTCCAGCCATTAGCTTCCAAGCTATAGAGCTAGCTTTTCAATGTACATAGCTAATTATACTGATTTTAGGGATAACTTATTATTATATTATTATTATAATTTTGTCCTGAATTAAGTACATTTGGGAGCAGAAAAAAGACCTGTGGGGCCAGAGCATGGGGTAACACTTGTACTCTATGAGGAACATATTATTTAAGATCTGCTGACAAATGTAGACTTTGCATTTACACATTCATTAAACCATATTGTCCATATTGAAAATATTTCCTTTCCTCTCTGAAAACCTCAGAATACTTTAAAAAATAGTTTGTCATCATGGAAGAAAAGGTTGTCAACAAGCTTTTGTTGTCATCGATGAAATAAACATACACACACTCACATAATTCAGACGGACTGGCACAGACAAAAAGTAGACAGAAAGACAGACAGACAAAAGAAAGTCAGATTGAAAGATAGACAGACAGACAGACAGACAGACAGACAGATGGATTCCAATAACTCATAATGATTACCAGTTGCAATAAAATAATCTGAGTGGGATTTACTCTTTAAAGAGCTGCCAATCTACATTCATGTAATAAACATCAAGGCAAACCATCTCTGAGCATCAGCATTTCTAATATAAAAAAAAAATCTTTCAGCGAAAAAGATAATTGGATGATTTCCTGAGTTCCTGAGATCTATTATAGAAAGAACACTCACTTTCATTACACCAGACTTTGACATCATTTCAAGTTCTCATTTTACACAAAAAAAAAGTGAAACTGGAATGGAGCACAGTTCAACCCCTGGGCTAATCGTAGGGCCTTTTATCTGTAGCAGAAAGAGTGTCTTTTGACAGAAACAGCACCCTGAGTCTGGAGTGAGGAGGAGGAGGAGGAGGAGGGGGAGGAGGAGGGAGAGTTCTGGGCCTTGTCTCTCCAGGGGACACTCATGGGTTTTGGTGTCATGTGTTTTTCACTCAACACTTGACCCAGGGAGCCGTTCTCCTTCAATCACCCCACTTTAATGTCCATTACGATGAGGTATGCCAAGGTAACGGGCTGACTTCTGGTCACTTTGATGGCCCAAAATGAGTGTCTATTTTAAAGACTTCACTCCCTTCAAAATACCTTTTCTTTGCATCTTTTGAACACTCACTTGTGTTAGCCGCCATACCTGTATCTGATGTGTACGTGACACGTTTGAATACCTTTGTGTGGGTAGCAAGAAACTATTGGACTGTCTAATGAACCAGAGAGAGTGGGGGAGGAGGCTTAGCAGTATTTGGGGCAATAAAAGATGTATTTTATCTTAAGAATAAAAAAAAAGAAAACCTGAAATACAACTTCTCCTTGTCCTTACCTGGCACAATCTAAATTATTGCTCCATCCTAGTAAAGTAGGACACTCCATACCTCCTAATCCATTAGGCAATTAATTTGGGGAACTTAAAACACCACAGATTTCTTCCGAGCAGTTTTTTTCGTCGTACGGTCCTAGTAGACGGAGAGCACTTGGGGGCAGTCCCTGAAACTTGAGTAGATGATTAAGTGCATTTCTGCTCCTGAGAAGAGATTATGTCGAGTGTGCTAGTGCCCGAGTCAGAGGATAGAGCATGGCTGTGGAACTTGGCAATGGTTCGAGGTACATTGAGATAATGATGTACCTGTCCTCAACAATAACGCTAATCATATCTCACCTCCAGGGGATCGCTTTAAGGTCAGAACAAATCCACTACCATACATTAAGTCCTTGTATTGTTTTAATGAAGGCGCATGGAATCCTGCACTTACACCTCAGATACCCGTGTGTGTGTGTATGTAAGTGCCTCCGAATCCTAATTCTCCTCTCACTTAGCAGAATGCTGGAATGCAGCACACCTTTAGAACACCAAACATTATGAGTAAGGAGATTGTGACATATAAGACCGCAGGCCCATTTTTAATGAATGTGAAACCTGAGTTTACACCGAGCCGCAGTCTAGTGCCCTAAAATTACAGCCATGCAACACCTTTCCACTCCGCACGCTCCAAATGTATGGGTCCGGCTGAAGCGAGCATCTGTGTCGACGCTGGGGCCTGATGGGAGTTTTTCATACAGGGAGCCATAGAGATATATTTATGTTTCTCCCCCCCATTACCAGAGCTTTAAATAATAAAGTAAAATAAATAGCATCCATTAAACTGATCACATTGTGCTAACTCAAATTGTGTTTATTATGCTAATGGTACATGAAATTAAGAAAAAGACCTTGATGCCAGTGGATTTAATTAATGGGCTTTGGGAAAGGCACTGAGACATAATTCATTTCTGAGTAAGTAAGTCTCATTTGCAGTTCCATGGGTCCTCATGCCGCTGATTGCCTGAGTTATTCTTGCAGATGTGCTGCTCACAGCATGTCCCTCCATTAGAAATGAACACCTCATTATATAAACTACCTAATTAAACATAATACAGCTCCGCATTGACTCATTAATGCGTAGCCCTCTTTTCTCTGAAGGAAAGAATGTGAGGGGGGGAGCAACTGGAGAGAGAGACAGAGATAAAGCAAATGAGAGATAGAGAAAGAAGAAAAGGCTGTGAACAGTGCGGGTGAGTCCACTCGAGTCCCATCTTGCAAAATGGGATTTACATCCCTTTCACAAATTTCCGCCATTGTTACAGACACAATAAAAAAGTGATGAAAACATTAGTTATAGGTGTGAACTGTACTGCTGTTACCCTCTTCTAATTATATTTGGTAAAATACAATCAGAACAATAAACGTTTCCAGACAGAATGTATGTCACTTTGCGCTAACAAGGCTAAAATCAACAGACGCTCATGTCACAAAAGTGAGAAAGGGATGTGTAAAGGACACAGAGGGGGTAGAAAGAAAAAGATCAGTGGGTAAAACTGCGTCCACCCCCCCTACCCTCCCCCCTCTGTGGCTCAACCACCCCCAAAACCTAAAGCAAACACTGACTGTGTAAGCCGCAATAATTCAACACTAATTAAAAAAAGACAGAGGATATACAACCTCTTTTACAACCTCAGTGCTGCAGAGTCATCAATCGTTGACATGCACACACTGCTCCATTCATTGCTTTACATGTGGTGTGTGTATATAAGGCGTGTGTTAGAATTCATCTAGGTCTTCAGAGTAAAGGCATGTTAGATGCTGGTGATTACACTGTAGCATTGCTTTTAGGGGTAAAAGTTTAATTAATATAGTAGGGGTGTTCCATGTCTGCAACACAATCTTCCATGGATCTGGTCTTGCAATTTTGTCTTCTGAGTCATGGCCTTTTGAATGTATGTGCTTGACAGACATACCCAGACAAATTCTAGACGCAAAGGCGACCAATGTTGGCCTTCAGATGCTGCAGGCAGGGGAAGATAAGAGGAGGGATGGTCTGGGTGCTTGTGAACAGAGGGCGTAGCTATCAAAGTGGCTATAATGTGACATGCTATAATTTCATTTGTCTTTGATTTGTCTACCATCATGTTCAAATTCAAAGTTTAATTATGTGATGCCATTTTTTCACGTTCATCTACCTATTCTTTATTTTTCTTAAAGAGTGCTTGCAGGTAATTTAAAACAACATAAAGTTTTGATTTTTAGCCCATATTTTGTGTTCAACCATCATCCTTTTAAAAATAGTTATCAAGTTATAAATACAAAGGTTGCTTATAAATTGTCCTATGTCACAGATTATGTCATGTATGGGATCTCTTAGTGTAGCCATGGGGTGGAGCATGCCCGGTTTTTGGACCTTACAATTGGAGTTCGACTATTTGCAGATGATGTGGTTCTGTTAGTGCCATCAGACTGAGGTGGTTTGCTTATAAAGTGAGGTCATGCTGTCATTGCACTAGACTATTGGGGTGAATAGGGAACTGTGGTGGAAGGCAAAGCTCTTCATTTTTACCAGATTAACCATCTATGTTCAAACCCTAACCCAACACCATGAGCTCTGGGTGTGAATGCCACGGCAATGAAGTGAAGTCCATCAGACAGTGATGAGATTGTTTGAGCTGGTGAGGATGCCTCCTGGGTGCCTCACATTAGAGGTTTTTCCATTTATGTCCAACTCAAGAGGTAAGACACCCAGATCACGCAATATATTTGGTCTGGCTAGTCTGGCTAGTAAATGTAAAAATGTGCCCTAATGCATCCTGCTTTTATGGGCAAGTCAATAACAAACTAGTGCAAGCCTCATGACAGTCAGTTTCAGAAACTGAAACTTTAACCCCATTTCCATCCATACAGGAAACAATTCTTATATGATATTTACACACTGATTACCAAAGATGACTGTTTCCTATCTTTTGCTATGATTATAATACAAGCTGTCAATCAAGTCAAATCCACAAATGGAGATTGTAATTACAGCTCTGTTGATAAAATCTACTCCTGACTCCCCTCTCTTGTTCTCCCTTCTGCCCTTTCTTACACTGCCAGATGTTGTTGTATGAAGTGCAAATGACTGCCATCAGAGGCTATGTCCAATATGTATTAAGCCATATAACCCACAGTTTGGCTCAACAGATGGAAACATATTTTGGGTGTAGGTTGGGTGGAGTATTCTACTACTTCTTACTACATCTTTTTTTTCAATAATCAACACCACCATGTTTCTCAGCAGACGGCACTGTGGAGTTAATCCTAGCATACATGTAATGTATTGAGAAACAATTTTGAATTAGAAAAGGTTTCCAATCAAGAATCGGGTTAGCATCCAATCTTGGCCTTGTGAATCAAAACACCTGATTTAATTGTTATCAGATGATTTATTGGGTGTTTGTCGGCGGTTATCATCACCTGCTGGTGGACCAGTAGGTTGTTATTAGTCCATAGAATGGGCTGCTATATATATATGTGCTGTTTAGTGTGCCCTCTTGTGGTCGTGAAGGAGCAAAAGTGAAGGGGGACATATGGAAATACAGTCTAAAGCACCAACATCGCTCTAGGGCAAGGTCTGACTGGAGGCAGGTGGGTCACCCAGGCAACCAGGGTTCATTTCCCATATCTAAACAAAAGCGACAATTCTCTGTTATGTGTTATGTTAGGCCAGTTGACTTCTGTGTGTAATTTTTTAAAGTAACGTTACAAAATCACTTCTGGTACTCTTGTTGTTCCCAACACCTTAACGTCCAGCATTTCAATGCATTCATTCTACTTTTTACACTTATCACCTTACACACAAGTGGAGAAGCCGTTCATAAAGTGTGCACTTATTATTTTTAATGTCATAATCATTTTAATATCCACATCAATGGTAATTTGGAATTATATATACTTTTTAATATTCAGTCAAAGTACATTGATATCTTTTCTCCACATTTCTCTATGTGTTAATTTGTTTTTCATCCAGCACTATACAAAGCCTGATTATTGCTTTGGCATGAAAGAAGCTACTGATAAGAATTTACCCTCCTAATTATGCTGCGTTATGTCACAGCTTTATGGGCCGGTTATGCCCTATGGTGTTTTCCCAGCACATAACCCAACAACTCATCACTGGACTATAAATGCTATATTAAAAGTTTCTGCATAGTCACAAAGAGAATTCACAACAATTGCAAATGTAGATAATTAGCCTGCGATTGCTAGAAATTAGGCCATTATGAAAACTGCAGCCACCCCCGCTGACAACTTCACTCCATGATTAACTGTTAATAATGTTGCCTCCCTGCAAAAACACTGCTCCGACTGACTGTGTTGCATCCACAGCCAGCACAAAGAACAACACAAAGTGACAAAAGCAGCCTTATGCTGTATCTGCTCCTTTATCCACTTTGCAACATACCTTTGGCTATGAATGTGACCATATCAGCTAAGATCAACTGAGGCATTAAACAAAACAGAACATTTTCAGGCACTATAAATAATCTAAAGGAACATCTACATGTTTCTACAACAAAGGCTTGAACATTCTTTCACATAAACACATTTCCAGCTATTTCCTTGACAAGTCAGGGCAGCACTTGGTCAAAATGTTCATGTAATGTAGATTTAATTGCCGGGTTTTTCATCAGGCAGGGTACAGGAAGCTGCACTGAAGAGGGTCATAGGCCTCCCACATCCATCTGAGTTTAACCTAAGTCCACTCTCAAGTGCAAGAACATAGCAATGTATTAACATAAAGTTATTGTAATATTCAAATGTTATACTTTAACATTGTCTTTCAGTTTGTTAGAAATTTTACATTACATGGAGGACTCTGAATGGAGAGCTGAATTTAAACTTGTGCTACCAGCTACCTGACATTAGAAAATGTCCTCTAGTCATTTTCACCAAATATTTTATGTTCTCTCACAAACATTAGCAAACTTTGGTGAAAGCCTTGCATGGTTACATTTTCTGCCTTATGTAGCTAACACCTGACGGCACTATTTTCTCCCTTTAGTGTCAGGCAGTCACAAAGTAACCCACTTTCCAAATTTTGCTCCAACAAAACAAACAAACAAAAGAAGTGTTAGCATAATGCTAGTCAGCTAGCTAGCTGGCTTATTTCCATTGGCCTTTTCTGATAATTACTCCCATCAACACTAAGAAAACTGCTGAAGGTTGAAAGTGTTTTTCCATTTCACTTTTTCGTGTCATATGCCCAGATCAGTACACTTTTAATCTGCGTTGCCATTTCTTTTCGCTTATCATCCCCATGGGCATTTGCAAGGAGGGCCTACTACCAGCAGGTTAGCAGCAGCTGAGAATGGCCTGCTGGGCCTACTAGAAGGTACTGTTGGTCCCTACATGCCCCTAATTGGGGATAATATCACTGATAAAGGCCCAGCCAATAGTTTCAAAATGACCCAATCAGTGCATGAGATCCAGAGATAGCTGACAGTGTGAATGGCCGCCAGGGTATAAAACCAATGACTCACCACTCCACAGTGGCCTTACACAACATGGAGAAATGAGGAATGTGATGCTTTATTATTTGGTCTATTTGCCATTAAAACTGGATATTTTCACTTAATTTTGCTCTTAGGTGTTAAGATTAATCCTTAAAACAGAGAAAATCTTTAAAAAAGGAGACTCAATAATGAAAAGGAAATCTGCCAGAAAAGCTGATCACAGATCCCAAATGTTCTGAACAATGACGTGTGCTTAGTGTTTTAATTACGGCTATTTTTTGTTTCTCTATAATTGGGTGCGCTTATGCTCTGTATAGGGTGTTTGTGAATGTAGGGAGGGCCGCTGGTTATTGCATGCCAGCCTTTCCGATGTAATGCAAGACCTTCCTGAAACTCTGACAGTGCTTGACGTGAGCTGTGTTAATTACAGTAATGGCACGCATTCTCATTAAGTCATTGTTTACGTATCCCGGGGCCTTATGGAGCCTGAGTGGTGCTCTGGTCTGCTCCAGCACCGCCGCCTCGCTGGTCTGTGTGGCTATGGCCTCGTTAACACAGACAGCTGTTCCTCCCAGCCACTGCCATGGCCAACATGACGAGTGGCGCCGGACATGCCGCCGTACACACCCACTGCGGGAGCAACTGTCAGAAATAGAAGTATCCCACAAGGCAGGGAAACGTCAGTGAGTAATCAGCGACAAAGTGCTCCTCGGGTTATGTTTTTCAGGCCCAGCCCCCCCCCCCCAACCCCTTGAAGAACCAGCCGCTCCCCTTCACAAGACTGTGCATGAGGCTGCCTCATGACCCCGTACTACCCCTTTAAATGGGTGAAGTCGAGAGGTTCAGTTGGTGTATGATTCCACCAGTAACCTGTGGTGAGCAGAGCCATGTGCATGAGATAAACAGTGTCACAGGAATCCAATACGATTCTTAAAGAGGGCACACAGCCAAAAGGTAAGACTGGTAGTGCTGCTGCAGGAGGAACAAAAACAGCATCTGAGTTCAGGGCCAGGGTCTGTGAAACCGCTGAAGTCCAGTCTATGCTTGAGTGGACAATAAAAGTAAAAAGGCCTTGTTTTTAGTTTAACTGTGAGCTGAAGATACTAGTATACTATACTATGCTATACTTTTTTTTCAGTGGATGGAGAACCTGATGAACCTAATGATGATACATATTGACAAGAGAGTTCATTCCTCTCTCACTCTCTCTCTCTCTCTCTCTCTCTCTCTATCAATATATATATTAAACTTATGGGATCAATCAGCATGATGAAATCATAATCAGCCCATCTTAACCTGCCAGATTCCCAACAACCTGAAACAGTATCAAATAAGAGTTTATAGAAATCGATTAATGCTTTCCTATATATATATATATATATATATATATAGTGATATTGAAAGTCCAACTTATCATGTCAGAGGAAAGATGGCAGCGATGGCTCCAAGTAACAGGGATTAAAATGTCTAATAAGAGAACAGTGAGTGTGTGAACTATAAAAGCTTTAATTTCCCTATCATCACCAGGATCTAATACCAATCTGTATTCTTTATTCAGACCGTCTGTGTTGCTGCCAGACAAAGCCTTTGAAAAGCCAATTCCTGGGAATTAAAGAAAAGAGATTAAAATATCATTAGGTGCTACATAATTGAATGTCAATTTTGAATAAACTTGAATTCAATTCCTGGTCATTAGAACTGAATGTGGTCTGCCTTTTTTTTTCTTTTTACAATCATATTTTTTGAGCCAGCACATGAGAGCGAGGTAGGAACTTCAAAATCATTAAATTGAGGGGAGTTTGTTTGGCCTTGGCGTGCCAGACTGCTTTGATTCTGGGCTCTGAGCAGAGGGATGAGCAGCTGGAGGAGAGATCAAATTGAAACAAAGCTTTGGAAAATTGAAGGAAACATGAGCATAATAATATTTAATAATTAAATTCCTCGCAAACAATGGCAACCCGAATGAAGTAATCTGCAAAAGTGTGCAACATCATTTGCATAATTGACACAGCCCCCCCCTCCCCCGTCTCCCTCCTGTAAATGAATGATGAAGACAATAAAAGATGTTGCTAAAATTGGGAACAATAACAGCAAAATTTCATCAAGGCCCCCATGCTCTGATTAATCTGCGCTTGCAAATCAGTGCAGGGGAAAAGAGGGAGAGAAAGAACCAGAGAAAGAGGGAAGAGGGGGTGAGATTGCAGGGAGGGAGGAAGAGGGGGGGGCAGGTGATTAACAACAGCAGGGATTGCCGCCGTGGACAACGTGGCCCTGTTTTGCTCGGCTCGAGGGGCACCATACGAGCCCCTTTCTCCACAGCTGCTGCAGGCGCTGGCTAGCTGGATCATCCCCCGGAAAGCCTGAATGAGTGCAATCATTTGTATTGTCATTAACCCCTCGTGCACCGTCTCCATGCCTCAGCACTTAGAAACCCATCATTTCACACCCTGGTCCCTTCAAAAAAAAAAAAGAAGCGGCTCAAACAGAAGGACGTGTTGATACAGACTTTAAGAAAGCAGCTGATATGTTGAGTATGATATCATTTTATGTAACGTTCCTAAATGCTTCTAATCTTTCCCAGCTAATTATTTGCTATCTGAGTCATTTTTAATTATTCAGTATGAAGGAAGCGTATTAAGTAAAAGCATAATACAATGAGAAGCCTATTTTATATTCAGGATTTCTAATTAACGGTTTCTCTTTATACACATTTTTCTATCTCTCTGATCATTTAGATAGCAACTTTCATCATCATCTTTTGATGTTTACAGAATACAAAAAAAGAAGGCATCATCGAGATTTACGCCGCATATTCGCCTCTGAATAACATTTGCATTTACTAGTCAATTAACTTGATTAAATCCGTATTACAAGTCTGATTCAAGTTTGGTTGCGAGAGACAGTTATTGCCGGGTGAATTAATAGCAGCATGGTAAAATGACGCAAAAGAGCAATGGGGTTTGGTGGGAAGTGTCAGATTCCAACACTGGAAAACAGAAATTACATATTAAAAGCAATAAAACTCATGTTTGTCTGCATGAAAGATCATTAACATGTTCAGCTGTTATCATTGTTTTTTGTCCTCTGTGGAGGTTAGCCGCAAAAATTAGCACAAACATACCATGTTTTCCTCCCAAACAACCTCTGTGACATCACCCCTGTCTCTGTGTTCCCTAAAGCAAGCACTATCTTGTAAATTCAGTGCAATTAGTCGCCTTAACATACCCAGAGACACTCATTTGATTTTAACCTCCTCTGTCCAATTAACAAAATGTAGGTTGGAAAATAAATGGCAGACGCCTAAGCAAATTAATTATGTGTCCGGCAAGCTGTTAGGCCGTGTGCACAGAGCAGGGGCTGGCACTAGGAGCCGGGCACACACTGCCATATGGCCTGTGTGGGAGCGGACATGGTGTGGGGGGTGCAGCGCTACACCCCTTACATTCTCACAGATATTTATGTCTCGGTCACAATGGAGCGTGTTGTGAAATGCCGCAGAATTAGTCTCATTTATTTGTTTATGGTGATCAGTAATTGGTTTTGATCCATCTGTGATCCCTTGAGCTATTTTTTACTTTCTATTGTGGATTAAATTCAACTGTGACGTGGTTTTAATGGCAAATTATTGTCCATAAAAGTTGCTATAAGTAACATAAATCTCATGAATTTCTCGTTGGTTACTGCAAGGATTATTAAATGGGTATGCCCATGATTTTACACATAGACCTTAGCTTACCAGAAGCAAAAAGTACCATTGGCCTGTAGTTCTGAAAGGAGATTTCCAAAGTGTGACAAAAAGTCCCTCATAATGTTATATTGATGTCATTAGCTTATATCGGGGTATGCTAAGTTTATGCTCTTATGCTTTATGCTATTTATGCACAATATGCTCTGAACTCCTATGGGAAAAGGTACATGGGAACATCATTTAGAGTTTGATGACTGTCTGACATCAAACTCAATCAATTGTTTAAATAATATACACTATATGAGTAAAACATGTTCTGCATTCAGTTAGTATAATAATAAAATAAAATGTATAATGGTGCGTAATGCATCCTTTTTCTTCCACTGTTTAGTTCATGGAGAGTTTAACTATGTGTACATATGATAATAAACATCACTTTATCCTGGTCAGAAATGTTTTTTTTTTTTTATCACATGAGATACACATTGCATTATGGGATATGTAGGATCCAGGACTGGAGACTGTTCGTCAGGATATCTCAGCTGCACCAGTTTTGACCATTGTCTCCTTTGAATATAGCTGCACATTAGTCATCACTGATTATTCAAATCAATATAAAAAAATATATATTTTATGAAATGATTCAGTGATTAAAGGGACAGTTCACTACAAAATTAGTGGTGTCTTCTTTTTCTTCTAACACGTAATGCTATTCATTATTCTCGTTTGTTTTAGTTTGAGTTTCCCACACTAAAACCTGGAGATTGTTTTTTTCTGGAACAAAATGGGATTATGGTACCTGGCTTTGGAAAACTCAAC
>JAOWBC010001052.1:25888289-25903344 GCA_028566105.1 Hypoplectrus providencianus | reverse complement strand
GAGATGTATTGCACCTGTCTGCAAAGACAAAGCATCCATTTCCTTTACATGCACATATATACATGAGTGTCTGAGTCAAGCCTCGCAGCCTGTGGAACTTTGGCTATGAAGAAAGATGAGGATGCTTATGATAACTTGTGAAGTTGTACTGTGATTATAGTGAAATCAATTTTATGCTAATCTATAGTAATTTGAGTGCTACTGTTGTGAAAAATGTGTATTAGCACTGTGGGACGTGTTTCCTTGTGGTTTGACTATGGTCAGAATTTACATGTTTCATTTATTCATATAATTGCACATTTGATGATGTTCCACAGAATCTCTAACATGTTGTTACAGCTGCACCTCGACAGATTCCTGCACTTAAACATTACAGCGCGTCACAACAGTCAGGCCATGAGTACTGGACTGTAGGTAGAGCTTTTAAATTCTGGCTCACTGAAGCTATGTGTAAATTAAACAGGTAAAGTCTGTGGAGGTTTGGTGTTATTCATGTAAAATCAATGTATGTTTAAGAATAAGGTTTTGCTGTTCCGCTGATGTGATAAGCGTCTATTTTCATGCATGTTTCAAGGGTTCTATAAAATATAAATACGTTTGAACACATTAAATTAATAAGCTCTTACATTGATTTGGCTTTTGTTTTTGTTCTGCATCACTATTATAAAATGTAATCAAAGATACTTAAGACTACAATAAATATGCAGGTTGAAGTTTGGGTGCAGTCTGATGTACTTTGTCTCCCTCAAGTGGTCAAAAAGATCATCACGTTTTATTATTTAACTGCAGAATGGATGTGTTTAAAAACAACTTTCAGACCCATGGAAAAAGATTTTTTTAAGTACAGATGCAGTAGGAAAAGCACAGATTATATTATTTACTTCCTCAAAAGATGTCTGCATTTCTTTTAGGAGTGTCAGTTCCAGGCATGTGGTACTGTGTGTTTGAATGTTAATAACTCTGGTTTACTTCTGGCAAAATGTCTGCTTTGGAAAATAGGAGTGTGAGAAAAACAGTATGCTTTTGAAAAGGAAGAGTTGAGTCAATATATTTATTAATTGCATTGACAACTTTCTAGACAACAAAAACTAGCATATTTTTTTTCTTTAACTGGTTAAGTTTTTTAAATGAAATGGGAGACAAATATGAATATCAACACAACTTTGTGTTTCTATAGGTGCTTCTCAAAGCAAAGGAAGCTTTGACTTTGGAAATGTTACATATATTTTGATGCTGGTATTTCTGTGATTTTTCACTAAATTCATAATAAGAAAGAAAGACTGTGCTTAGATATATGATATATCTATGACATAGTACCCTTTAAATTCAGCCTTCTGAGGAGCCCTCCTTGACTTTAATACACAATATGAAACACTTTTCTTAAAAACACTCTGCCTAATCTGGTTATCACACCACACTCCAACCCATCATGTGTCTGGGTTAAAGGACAATTTGAAACCAAAGGTAAGGCACGGTTACAGCAAAAAGAAGCAGTCCAAGCAGCCCCCTGCTCATCCACGTGTCTGAAATCAAACCCCTGTGCAAACATTAACTTACAGAACACCTAAACTAAACAATACGACAATAGGAATGAGTAAGGGGTCATCTCAGTGTTCTCACCTACAGCAAGTGGATTTACAGAAACTTTAAACTTATGTGAGGATTCTCCCTTAAAACATGAAGCAGGTCAGAATGTAAGCACCATTCAGACTGCATTTTCTGAAAAAAAAAAAAAAAAAAAAAAAAAAAGTATCTCAAAATTGTCGTAATGAGCTGTGTCTGCTATTTGCCTTGGAATTTTAAATGGATTCCACAAAAGCAAAATATTGACACATTTCAGTTTGGCAACTCTGAATCAAGTGAGAGGAGACAATATTTCCAGAGGGTGCATGTCCTCCGTCGTCCGTCAATACCCACCAGTTGCGTTTGTTGTATGGCGTCAACGGGTTGAAATGCCTGAAAATTTCCATCTGACCCGCTGACTTCGGGCCTGTCTCCGCCCATTGTGACGTTTTCAAGCTGTACCGCCGAAAAATATGAGCTGTTGTAAGTGAACTTAAGATTTCATTTTGGTAATTTCCTGCCTGCACGGTCTGATCTGTGCTGAATTGCTGCATTTGTCTCCGTCGTCCGCTGAACACAGAAGCTGAAATGCGGCGCATCTGCGACTGGTGGAAATCAGGGGTTACAGGGCAGCAGTGCAGCACAGATCAGTGCTAATGGGAGTATTTAGTTCTGCGGCTTTTTGTGTACAGTGAGAGACAGCAGAGGCTTGTAAATTAAAAACTGAAATGTCTATTTTGATGGACTGTTTGATTCTGCAAACTCAATCATAGTTGATTTGATGCATTTTGCTGAATGCGATTACTGTCGGACTGAAGTGAGTGTTTGTGATAATAAACCACCTTGAACGGACCCACCAACTTTACACCTCTGGTTCAAGTGAGATCCCTGTCCTGCTTCTGGTGTTTTCACACTGCAGGTTTAGACTTTAGAGAGGGATAAATATTGTGGTTTGAAATGGCAGTCTGAAACGGACTACAGACTGGAGAATACTTTTTACCTTAAGCATTTTACCCGTTGCTAGTATAAAATTGTATTGTTATTCCTTATCCCTGAAATCCCATCCCACTAAATCTTCTTCCAGCTTTTCAGGATGGCCCCTGCTGCATCGAGAGTGCCATCTTGCTGTTAGGAGAAAGACAATTAAAAGTTACTAAAATCTATCTTTTTGCAAGAGAAAATTTAAATGTATCTTTATTAGATCATTTGGTTTAGTCAGAAGGAGTTTTGCATTTACCTTAATGAAGCATAGGCGGATATATTTTTCAAAGTCTTTCCTGGACTCATGTCCAACAAAAGCTGTGACTGGAATGGCTGCAAGTTTCTATGGAGAATTTTTTTTTAACAAAACAATTATAAAAATGGCTGCTATCTGAGCGCAACTATGTAAGATTTAATAACTCCTGTACATTGCAGGATATTAAATCAAATAAACTCATCAATGTACCTTTTCCTTAATCATCCACTTGACAAACTTGTAGTCGTAGGCTTCATCATCACCCATATGTGACAGGTCCAGATCTACATTTAACAAAAGCACAGATGAATACTCAGGAGCGTGGCTAATAATCCATCACCCTATTGATAAAATACCAGGATTTAAGCTTCAAATATTATTAAAACTGCTTGTTTTTTTGAGAAAGAAATCTTTATGTTTCCCCTTTGTAAATATTTAGTTAAGTGGGAGTGCCTTTGACATGCATTCATACTGATGGCCAGCAGGGGGCGACCTCAGTGTTTGCACGACTGAAAGATGTGTTTTTGCAAGCCAACTGGCAAATGTCTCTACTTTTCCCTTGATTTGTTACCTCAGTAAACATTCTCATAATGGGTTATGATTTCAAAATGATTTCAAATCCTAATTCCAAGTCTTCTTCAGAGCAGCATGATTCTCATTTTGTCAGTTATGGCCCCTTTTAGTGTAAAATGGACAATAAAGTGAGTATGTTTTCTCATCAACGACACGACATGGCAAAAGCCATAAATAAAGATAGGATGGCAGAAATGCCAGAGTCAACAAAACAATTAGTGAAGTCACTGACTACATCCTTGTTATTTCCTAGTTTATGGTTACCTCTGTGCTTCACATGTGTGGGAATTCTCCAACACAGAGATAACTTTGAGAAGTTATTTCTCTGTGAGCTCAAGTTTCCATTTTTTGCTTAGATCATTAAACCAACTAAAACAATGTTGTTTTCCCATGCTTTCTGCAAACAGCAGCAGTGTGAAAGTGGTTGTGATGTCAGTTTCATAACTCACTTAGAGATGTGACGTCCACCAGCATGAAGTAGCCTCCCTCTGGGATGACAGGAGTCATACCAGCCTCCTGTAGGATGACAGCCAGACGGTCCCTCTTGTCCTGAAGTTCAACTGCCAGTGAAGAGAAGTAACATTCAGGCTGATCCATCAGCTCAAAGTTCCGCAGCAAACCTTGAGCCACAGCCTCCTGAGAAGAGAAAACCAAGAGCTTGACGTTTCAGACTAAAATATACAAAAACATTATCCTGTGGATTTTGGAAAACATTTGCCAGAGCTGTGCAGACTTGCCTGTAGAGGTGTCGGGCAGGTGTACAGAGTGTTCTGCATGACAGTCTGAAGATGCTTTATCAGGTGCTCAGGTCCTATAGACCAACCAAGCTAAGAGACAAGAGATTCAACAATGATGTGCAAGAACTGGTTGTAGAATTTCAGAAAGTGTGATCTTAATCGACAGATTTCTTACCTTCCATCCAGTAACACTAAATGTTTTTCCTGCACTGCCAATCGTGATGGTTCTATCCCACATTCCAGGCAGAGTGGCTAGAGAGAAATGCACACATATTAAAAGTTGGAAATTCATATGTTAATTTTTACATTTTATATTTTCTCTCAGCTTGGTTGTTAAAGCATACAGTATGACAATTGTTTTGCTTTAAGGATTTAAAAGTGGATAATAATTGATATAATATTTTTTTTATGTTATTTTTTTTGTTTGTTTTTTAAGGACATGCAGAAGGCTTTAAGCCAGCAATAACATTGTTTTAATTTAGGAAATAAATATTATTATTAAATGATCCTCAGGGTAGGGTGAAGTGATGTAGGCTGCAATTATACCAGAGAAACTTAGTAATAAAAAAATTCTGTGCAAATTAATGGCTTTTTAAGGTTTTTTAGCTTTTTATGCGTTTTTGCATCTATCATAAGACGGTAGTAAATGCTTAGCTCTAGAATAAATTGTGTTGTCTGTCTAAAGCTTTTCTTCTATACGGTATCACAAGAATACATTAGTCTTTCTGCTGAGAGGCCTTCTGCTCTGACTTTACCCTACCCAGTGTTCACTGCCTGTTTTGGACATTTCCATCCCTGCAGCTGTGTGTAAATAACAGATGCACCTCTATTATACACAAGATCTGAGAAGATCCAAGTACTGGTATGTTGAGCGTACCAATTTTGATATGTTGATGTCCCCTGTAGATGAGCCACTCATAAACCTCATCACTGAAGCACAGAGTGTCATGTTTAATGCAGAGGTCAGCGATCATCTGCAGTTCATCTCTGGTGAAAACCTGCAGGAAGAGTACAGAAACAACCGACTGTTTTCCATGTCCTGTCGAGTCAGCAAGTGTAAAAATTGTTCTGACTGTGATGTGTTCTTACCTTCCCAATAGGATTGTTGGGAGTGTTGATGATGATGGCCTTTGTCTTAGAGTTGAATTTACTGGCAAGCTCATCGGGATCAAGAAACCAGTCGGCACTTGTGATTGTCTTCTTTCCAGACTTCTAAAATGGAAAAAAAATATTTTTTGTTGGGACTAAAATCTACTAAAATAAAAGAGGGGTAATAGGTAATGGAAATTCTGTAAATACTACATATTTCATGTGTAAAGATACTGAACTGACGCCTTTGTGCTTAACTTACAAGGCGTAGCGGTATCAACACAGGCTTGGCCCCTGCCATTCGCACCATGGGTACATAGCAATCGAAGAAAGGCTCTATAATGATAACCTGGAGAAAGAACCATGAAACAATAAATATACAGGAAATACTAAGTGTAAATAATACATTTTTGAATGTCTATATGAATGTTTATGTACACAAACACTTCTGTGGGAGAGAGTAATGTCCTTACCTCATCACCTTCTTCCACCAGTCCCTGCATGGTGCTGAATAAAGAACCATAACCTCCAACTGTGACCAGGATTTCTTTGAATGGGTCAATCTGGTGCCCATAGACCTTCCCGTAAACCTGAGAAAGGGCTTTCACCAAGGATGGATGACCCTGGGAATCAACAGAAGAAAATAAATAGTGGATGCATGTCAATAGCAAATATGCTAGTGAATACTGTTACTCCTATATCAACAATTAAACTGCGGCCTGAACCTTCTGAACCCTCGGCAGTATCAGTGTGTGTTTTTGCACCTTGTACATTTTTTTCCACTGTAACCCCATTTGACTCCAACAAGTCATTCACCTCTATAGAAATAGCATAATCATAGCTTGCAAACTTATAACACTGATATAATGCTATGAATCAGAAAAAACATAAATTATGTTTGTGTACTTAAGCACCGAAAATAAAAATGTATCCTTTAAGTAATTTCAATGTTGAGCAAATGTCAGTTATTGTTAGATTGAAGATGACAGTTACAAGCTGTCCATAACATCTTCACACTGAATAATCAATTCTATATTTATTTTTAATTGTAAAGAAATAATAATGCATAACAATTATATACATTACACCATTCATACTAAATTACATCTTACTACAAGTCATGGCAGGTAATGAGAGTTATTTATATTTGAATTAACACTTAAACTCACAGTGTAAATGTACTTAGGAGGTGAAAGTATCAAAATTACTTCCCTACACGACGAGTAAAAACTGATGCAAAATAATATTAGAAATTCTAAATGATCAGGTCCAAAAACAACTAGTGGTTAGTGAGTGGTTGCATTGAGTTTGTGAGTCTTACAAAGCCTCTGGTGTACTGGTTCATCTTATCAACTGATGAGGCCTTAGCTAGAGCCTCAGTGACGTAAGAAGGAGGAGAGATGTCCGGATAGCCTTGGCCCAGGTTAATGATGGATGGGTCAGCTGCCACGGAGGTAAACGCCACCCTGAATTAACAATGACAGAAGCTTTAACTGGACAGACAACGGGTCAAAGAACATTTCTAACCAAAGTTAGTTAGTTAGCTAGTTTCTAGTACAAAAAGGCAAATCATTTTGAGTCTCTCATCCAAACCTATGCCTTTCTCTTTTATATCAACACTGACAGGTTTTTCTTTACAGCTAAACATTGATGTTGTTTATACACAAACATACAATAATGGGAATTAAATAGTGTAAGACATAACAGACCTTTATTGTTTTAATTTGTAAGCTTTATTATGTGCACTTTTGTCCTTGATGTTAAATTTTAGAAATGAGGATTTGTTTAGAGCTGGGTTAAGTTCCGGCTTTGTTGATCTGGTTCAGTGTCCAAGCTTAAACCAATTTGTGATTATTACCACTGTCTTATTGATGCTTTAATGTAATAATATTTAGGTGTGAAATGGAAACCTGATCTGAGGTCTGAAAAGAAAATTATTTCCGTGCTGTACCAAATGTGAGAGGAATGTTTTAGTGTTTACTTACCAGACATTCTTGTCTAGTCCCTCAATTCTTTTGGAGTGTGTGTGCCTTGAGGTCATTATATGCTGCAACACAAAACCAATATATTACACCTAAATTAGCATCTTATACATTGCTTATTCATATTTAAACCTCAACAAGCTGTGTGTTGGGGCAACAACATTGATCAACCACTCCTTTACATGAACACACCAGGACTTTGGTCAGTTGTTTTGTAACTGCAGTGGCAACAGAAGTGCACATTTTGAAAGGATAATCCAGCCTTTTGTCAATAGTACTATACTTTCATTGCATTGGTCAATAAAATTAACTTTTAAAGTCGGGGTAGTTGAGCTTGTACACATCCCGTCTCCCCAAATAAGCATTTTAAATGTTTTTAACCACAGCTAATTCATGGGAAAGCCTGCTAATTCATGTATTATCTATGTTATAGGTGGACTTACCTGTGAAGTACAAAACCTCCTCCTGCAGGTTATGTTTGCTGAACGACATGCAAACTTGGAGCAATTGAGAACTTGTCTTGCTATGTTCATGCTGCAAAAAAAAAAAGAGAAAAAAAGGACAAATGTGTGTTTTTTGTTTGTTTAACTGTGTGCACAATGTACAGATTACATAGAAAAATATTGGAAGGCTGATCAAATTCCGATTTCAATGAATAGTTTTAAAAATATATATGAAGGCCTATGGTAGATTAAGTTCTCATGGCCTAATTTGTAAGTAAAATGGTTGGTATTTCGAAGTTCTTGAATATCGTTTCAGATCTTGTTGACATTGGGCCCAATTGCCTGAGGGTTGAACTCAAAATTACTTTTCTTGAAAAGTAAATCCATAATAATTACATGCCTGAGAACATTTATTTACTTCAAGATTTTTTTTATATCTACTTTATGTCTACGATCAGATGTAGTGATCAGAAATACTAAAATCAATATTTAGGTTTTATGTTTTACTGTATAATGCAAAAGGCATACAGATGGCGCCGGTGTGCCACAAATAAGTAAATCACACACAGTTTCAATCACATATTAGGGAGTCTATAGCAACTTACTTTTAGCCCAATATTGCACAGGAAACAGGCTAATTGAAAATCCATGTAAACGATGTCGGAAATGTTTTAATTCCCGTTATCTACCCTTACCAGATTGTTGAGGCTCCAATGTACCACAAGAAACGTGCATGTTGTGAGTAAACCATGTGTTACCGTTAGCTTCAGCCGTATACTGCTGCACACCAGCCTGATTTTAGCTAGCACTTTCTAGCTAGCTTAAACCAACAATGCAATCAAACGAACTCGACGATGTGTTAGCTTCCCCTGTCAGTGACTCGCGAGCATAATGGCATGTGAACAGGACTTCTGTTAGACACACGTACCATGTACTGATAGAAGTTAGCGTTAAATCCAACCCGGGTCAGCAACCACAACTTACTTTTAACGTATCACTGTAAGCACAGACAGTGCTCCAGTGAAGCGGAGGTCGGGAGGTGGGGACCGGTGGAGACGTCCTTTGGGCTGACAGAAAGTTGTGCTGCGTTTGAACTAATAGGAAATTGGCAATGTTTGTATGAAGGCAACGGGAAATTAACATAAATTGACAAAGCAAGCATGGCTTAAATTGAAAATTGAGGCTAAAATAACTCAGATCTATCCTCTGCTTTCGAGTAAAGTCAACTGTGATGAAATAAAATCAAAACACATGAAGTGGTAACACAACAGCTATTGATCGTGGACTTTCTACGAAGAAACCCTAAAGGCAGCATTGTCCCGAGCTGAATGGACTCACAAACGGTGAGTGAAGTGGTGATCGCTTCAGGCACCCTTAATAAATCACTGGTTAGGGTTAGTTTCAAAATCATGACCTGTATGTAAGTATTTTGGATACTCACTGTGTTTTAGAGTTGAGATTGTGCGTTTGTCGAGCAAGGGAAATTTCCTGTCGTACACTGGTAGTGACTGGAGGCTCACTAATCCAGTCACACCCTCAATATCAAACGCGGCAGCATTGAATGCTCTGTGACATGATCAAGCAAGTCAGCCTCACAGCAAGACGGAACATGTCCAAAATACATTTTGATTACAATATTAAGCTATCAGAGTGGAACAGGTTGACTGTATTTGCTCCAGTACTGAGCAAAAGTACACTAGACTTTGAGATTTTTTTCGGACTACGAGTCTTTTCTTGTTACTTTCTATTCCACATCATTTCAGATGGTAATAAGTACTTTTCCCTCTCCTTCATTTATGTGAGAGATTTAATTACTTCTTTTTACAAACTAAGTAATAAACAGAACATTTAGGATGAGTTTATCTGTAAGACTATTTCAAGCAGGAGATAGGAGAGAGTGAATTAAAAGTTTTTGTTTTTCCATCACATGTAATTTAAGAGATAACATGGGATGCTACGAATATTAAATTTGTGTTGGTCTTGATAGAAAGTCTTCTGCAATTACTCTACAGGCCCAACCCTGCAGAGTGAGTTCTGCATGTATGAGAATACACATATAATATGAGAATATAACTAAAGATTTGTGGTTTTCCTTTTTATAAGAAACATTCTCAATAGTCATTTCTTATTTTCCTCATAATTATGAGGTTTGTAGGGCTGATTGGACAAAACAAATATTGTAAAACATGTTTACTTTGGTCTCTGGGTAATTGTGGCATGTTTCTCACAATAGTCATAGTTTTTAGAAACAAAATAGTTACTCAGTTATTATAGCAAGTAATCGGCAGATGTAGCCACAATGACAATAACCATTAGTTGCAGTCCAATCAGCCTACAAAATAGTAAAAATGGATCTCCACCTCAATCAGCTTTAATACTAAAATCTTGCTTTTAAATTAGTGCATGACTAACAATAATCCAATGATAAAATGTATTTTAGCATTTTAGTCACTGGGCACATTTTTACTACCTTGAATACTTTTACTTTTAATACTTTAAGTCTTGTTTTATTTGTTAGTTAGTACCCATTCATCACACTTCTACTTGACTTCAACCCCTCAGGCAATTGGGAGACCCCAATGGATTTCGAGTCCATCGCCTTAACCACTCGGCCACAACAACTTACAATGAAATGAATTCTCTATCATATAGAGCATCAGGGACAGTATGAAAATTACAAGGAGGAGAGAGAGTGGGTCTGAAAAAGTGGCAGGGTATTTTTTTTTCTTTGGCTACTCTGACTTCAGGAAACAGGAAAGTTATCATTTTCTCAATTAACATTTATTTAAAGCTTTCTTTGCAATATAGTCATATAGTTTTATGTGCCATACCCAGACAACATATCAGTCTATGAATCATTTTTTAAATAATATATATTTAAATGATATTTATAATTAACTCAGTTGCCAACTGTTGTCACTGTTACATAACTGGAATTTCGTGGGTGTGACAGGGTTTACATTGTCTGTTTTTCCACTTGCATGTAGGAATCGTTGAATTGTATAGTTGGCTCAATAGCGCCTTCCCCAGGTAGAGTACATGTATTCCATGGGCAACCATAATGTTTTACACATAGACTGTAAAAATAAACATGGTTTCGCCAATATATGAGAGACGTGCCCACTGTGAGTTGTTGTGCACAGCACTGTGTTCAGTTTTGGTGTATAAATGTTAGTATTAAAAAAAACACAACAACAAAAAATGGGAAATAACATAAGTGTTATGACCACTTTATTTAATCACGTGAATCCCTGACCCAGTCCCAGTCCAGATTCAGTACCTGTCAAACCCCCTGTCTGCATTAAAACGTCAGTGTAAGATCAGAGCTGCCTCCCTGTGGATTATTTCTGTCTCATGAATACACTACAATGTGTATCTTGACCAATATGAGATGGTTGTGTATCGCTTAAATGAGCCAACATGTATATATAACAACATTAATGAATGTAAATGAATGAGCCAGCTGTATTAGCAAAAAGAACCAACTGTGTGACTGTTCAACTCTGTTCCTGTTCAGATAATAAACTGCAGTCCGTACGGGCAGACAAGCCTCCTGTCCGTCCTCATATATAAACACCAGAGTCGAGGTGTTATTGAACCGGCCAGCTGTGAAGTGCATCTGACTGAGGCTACATCTGACTGCGTCAGGAGGAGGGTTCAAACAAAACATTGTGGAGGGTTTTTCTATTGTGTAAAAGGAAGAGAAAAGAGACAAAAATAGAAGAGCCAAATTCCACCTTTCCGGTGGACCACCATGGGATGAAAAATGTGTGTGGTAGTAGAAACAAATATTTTTTTTATATATATATCTTGTTTGAATTTACTTTGATTTTGATTTAAAGATAATTCTTCAAAGTGTCATTGAATAGTTTATCTGCTGTAAGGTCCCACTGGGGACACAGTAAGGGGAGGGAGTCCACCTTGACAATATTTTTAATTTTCTGTTAGAAAAAAAAACAATAGGTTATTATTCGCAATTTCCTGAGTTCTGAAGAGATGTCAGACTTTGTGGTCTGTCATTGTAACTACTTTTGTTACACAATATATTATCCCGGAAATCATTTCTAAAAGCATTTCTATTGTAATTCAAGACTGTTTTGTGCCACTGATGACAATGATAACATAAGTACACCATTTCGAAAAGCAAATTTAAATTCCTAAACCTCCCCACATCAACCTAGGTTTGAGCTAATAATGACAATATCTGGCTCTGCCACTGGTGATCAGCTGACAGTAGCATAACTTTTGATACTTTAAATGTGCTACATTTTGCTGAGGGCAGGTCTGTACTTTTGTTCTGCTGGGATTTTGAATAAATAAGACTTTTATCTGCAATAAAGTACTTTTTATTTATATTGTTGTATTTGTACAGGGTGTGAGAAGTTTGCTTTGTCTTGCACCACAGACGATGCAAATATAAGGTTGTATTAGCATTAACTAAAGCATAGGCTACTTCTATATTCAGGTTGAAAAGGCATAATTAAAACATGCATTTAATAAAGATAATAGTGCTATAGCTGTTGTGAGTGTTTGCTCTAGTTCCGGCCTGTCCCCCTCTCAGCCTTCTCATACTAAGAGTGGAGAGTCTGCTGGCTGTCTCCAGCAGTCCACGCCCCTGGGGCTGACAGTACATGCCTGCATGGTCCGGCTGAGGATACAGGAAGGTTGGCGGACAGAAAAGAAGGGGGACCGCGCACATCATGATCCCAAACCTCAACGCATGAAAGCCGATCACTCACATCATCAAGTCCAGCTCTCATCTGAAGGAAGGTATGTCACCAACGCTGTTATGATGAGGATATATGTGTGGATAGCGTAATCCGGAGCGTCTCTCCAAGTAGTTTACCGTTAGTTTACCTGCTAGGTATACAGTCTCTGTGAATACGCATTTCTCTCTCCCTGCTAAATGTATCCCCTGTTTTCTAACGGGAACGCAGCTTCTCCGTTAACCGGAGGACTTATTGATGATTTGTGCTGATCTCAGGATGAATCACGGAGCTTCTGACTGCATTCGCACTTTTCCACACTTCCGTTTCTCTATAAAGTCTTGCAAAAGTGCGCCTCATTAATTGCAGCCGATATATGTTTTTTTTTTCCTGCAATGCGGGTAGTTTTTTTCCACTCCCCTAACGAGACAGGACTTTTTGTATGCCTGCGGCTGGGTGTGTTCCAAACATGTCTGTTTTTGGATATCTGGGATTCAGACAAATTTCCTGTCAGGAAGGGACAAGGATATGGCCTGGTCAGCTCAACTCAATGGCTGACTCATCCAGTGGAGAGACAGTATTTTTCCTGAGAGCGATTACAAACTACAGGCGTCACAGACAGAAATACAGAGCGCCTTTACCAGAGCAGTTTCTTCCACTTTTCCATGAACCCACCCTGATATTAAAAAAAAAATCCAAAACCCTAGAGAGTCATTGAGGCAAATTGCTAACTTTCACCACTTTGCTTACCATAATTTTGGTATGTAGCCTTGTATGAAGACTTTGCTTTATGCACTTCAACGATTTCACATAAGAGGTCCAGTTTAACTGACACTAGGAGTACTGGTGATGATGTCACCAGCCCACCTTTACAAACGGACGCGAGGGAGTTGTGGAGACATCTGGAGGCACACAGGGTCTAATCAAAGACATGGTGGAGTTAGATTTAAAGTTTATCTTTTAAATGCTACACACAAAATTCCATTGTGATGGATATCTCAAACCTTGGCACACAGAGCTGTCTGCACAGCCACATGCAACTAGAGTTAAGAGAGAGAGAGAGAGAGATGGTTCTTGTAATTTGTCTTTGCTGACCTTTTAAGTCAACTGTCTGTACACAGCTTGGTGTAAACATCCCCTCACCGTCTGCTCTCCTGCCTGTTGTCATGATGCTGAGATGGAAGAATCAATAAAGACATTTGTGTTTAAAAAAAAAAAAAAAAAAAAAACTTAATAGAACTATCAAAAATAAGATCCCCTAAAAGCCAGCTGGCTTTTAGAAATATATGCAGCATTACCCTACAGCTAAAGTCATTAATAATAAACTACAACTGGAGTGTAGCTGAATTCAGCGATTGACAGCACGTCTCTTTGGCACTGTTGAGCTGCAAATAATAAAACACTAAACAATATGCTCTGGCACCTTGTAGCATATTCATTATACCTACTTAAACTTTAATACATGTATGGGACGTGTTTGTTGTAGAAGTAATATAGCATTTTTATTGTTTCTAAATGCATTGAGACAGAGTCATGCATAAATAAATGCATAAACAAATTAGATTTTTCATTACAAAATATGACCAGTGCGCAATCAGTGCAAATTTTCATTTTCCAGGCCAGTTGAAGTCTAAATTACACTGCAGCCTATCCACTGCCAGACTGGTATTGGAAACAGGACACTTGCAGCTGTAGTAAGCGCTTCAGAAGGTGACCACAGATTGTGTGAGCAGAAAGCTGCATCAGGGATACACATCACTTTTTCATGCCTAAACTGTTAACAAACACAGGTTTTTATTAGTCTAATAAGATTAATAGCCATGTGTGAACAATAAAAAGTGATGGTGTAATTCAATGTTGTTCATTGTGAAGCCACTTTACAAACATGTGGACTGACTGGGCTAGGAAAGCAAACACAAGCTCTACAAAATGAGTCATTAGTTTAGTCTTTTGTGGGCACTGACCCTTAAATAATTACATTTGTAATATGGGTTTGTATAATGTTGGAGAGCAAGTAGAGAGGGTCTTATCAGATGCTGGAAACATTCTGTTTTGTGTATATATTCTGTAACCTACTTCTCACTTGATTTATTACCTCAATAAACATTCCCATAATGAGTTCATCTTTTCAACAGCTATTTTCAAGACTTTCATACAGCACATGGGATAAGTCCCGTCATTTTCTCATAGACCTCTTTTTAATCAGACTGTTAAATGTCACCAGTGGAGTTGCCCCCTTCTGGCCATTAGACAGAATGCAGGTTTAGGGCACATCATGGACACTTTTCAGACCTGAAGTCTGATTGGGGCGTAAGACTCATTCACATACCAACAACCCTGTGACGCTGTACTTAGGCATAGCTTAGCTGAATGCTGAATACAGATAAAGAAGGTATCCACACTATTCTGTCATAATGGGTGTAACCAGCAGCAGTAAGCTAGTTAGTCTCAGTGGCAAACCATGGTGGCTAACTGCCAACTGCTAAAGTTGTTGTTCTCAGTTCATCAAAATCTGCCTTGGTTTCAATGATGATATAACCTCCTCAGACCTGAGCTCTTGTTTGATGTACATTTTTTTATTCCTTATTGATGTTTGGGCTCATTGGAACTTGCTCAGTATAAAGACTGAGCCTCATCTTCTGACATTTTGTAGTTTTAGAGAAAAATGATGTCCACATATGGACACTAGGTCTGAATCAGACTAGACCTTTACATTTACTAATTA
>JAOWBC010001052.1:25858237-25878079 GCA_028566105.1 Hypoplectrus providencianus | reverse complement strand
GTGAAAGAAAGGAACTTGAAGTGGGTGTCAGAATATTTCTTTCCTCTCCAGCCATACCATCAAAGAGCCTACTGTGCGACCAGTACTGCTGAAAATTGATATTCATGAAAAAATTGGTATGACTGTATTTAAAAAAAAACAGATGCAGGTCAAGTCCACTTTTGAAAAATGATCTAGCCACAATTCTTTTTTAAATAAACAATTTATGCTCAGACTGAATTGCCAGATTGGATAAACTTAGCACATTGTCCATAAGTGAGAGAAAATAACTAGCCTGGCTCTTTCCTAAGGTAAAAACTCATTTACGTATTATTTCTTGTGTGATCTACACAAAAAGCTAAGCAGATTTTTTTTTTTAAATCACTGGACATAACTAGGCTAGCTACTTCTCCCTGCCTATAGTGTGTATGCTTAGCTAATCATCTCATAGCTTCATACTTAGCATACAGAGAAAAGAGTTTCATTGATCTTACTCTTAGCAAGAAAGTAAAAAAATATTTTTTTCCCTACAAATATTTTTATTTCACAGTTTTTGTCACTGCTACATGAAATAAATTCATTCTTGAATGTAGATCTAAACTGAAGACCTCATTTAAGTTTAGGCCAGTAGCCTTACGTATACTATATGCTACATAGACTGTTAGCTCACATGGACAGCAGCAGGGAAATGTAAAAAAACAAAGGATATATCTTACACAAGTACATGTAATACCTTGGCTAAACAATTCTGTATCATAGACTATTTAAAGTGCATTAAAACTTAAGGACTTTGTCATAAAAGTGTTTTTCTCCAGCTCTTGAAATGTCCATAAGATGTATGCAGACTATTATAAAAATGTATTTTTATATGCAGTAAGTTTTACGTTGTTGACGAATAAAAATGATTTATTTGTAAACTAACTTTCTTAGGTTTGGATTTCTTAAGGTTGTGAAGGTTTAAATGTCATTTTTGTTAATTTATTTATCAAATTTGGACAAACATTTGTTCTAATCAGATTAGTGATGCAGTACAGTATAAGGAAAAGTGATGACTTGACTACATTTCTTGAAAAACAAACAAACAAAAAAATTCATTATGTCACTTGATATCTGAAAGGTCTCACTGCACATTGCCTGTTCCAAATTGTGTTTGGGATTAGATATTATTCACTGGCTGATGAGGATTAATAAAGCAAAAGGGGATTAGTCTATTATTATGCGCACTTGAGGCACTGATGGAAAAATATAGTTATACAGCAGCGTATAGTAAATACTTATAATAACTATGTGAGCTGCATTAGAGGAACACTGATATAATTCCTCAACCTTTACAGAAATCATGGTTATATCAATATATAAATAACTACATTTACAGGGGAGATTGGCTCAATACGTAAAATGCATTGTTTTTTTTAAATTAATAGAATTAAAAAAGAATAATTATTTCAAAAGTGAAAATTCAAATTGGTCAACATGAATGTAAACAAATTGGTAATGGCTAATTGATTTTTTTCTTCCCAATGGAATGTACAGAAAGGTTTATTTTAAGATTTAAAATATCTATTAATAGAGAGTAGATCTATTAATGTATGCCCTTTCCTTCCAGTAAGTGGTTTCATGTATTCATTTATAAAATTTTGGCATAAAAAAGAGGGCTCTGACGTAACTTCATATTACACGCTCGTGCACTTTTTCGACGGTCCCTAAATTGAGTGGGTCATCTCCCCTTCTACTGTCAATCCCTGCAAGGTCTCTAAACGCTGTATGCTGTGCATCATTTCAGTGTCTGATGTGGGAAAAAAAGACAACACCTGTGCAATATCGGAAGAGCTTGATCCTGCACGTTACAACAGCACCGTTATAAATTGATGGTCATGGTTAAACGTATTGTTGAGCAACCTTGGCGAGCGTGTGAATAACATCAAACCGGGTGCACCTCCAGCTGCTGCCGGGCCGGCTGGCTGTGTCGCCAGTCAGAGGCAGAGGACCCGACCATCTGAAGCGGAGTGGGGGTAGCTAGCTAAGCTGCTTACAGCCCGGCCAGCAGGCCCACGGTTGAACTGATGCGAAGAATGGACGGCTTCATCACCGCAGCGGAACATGGCATGTAAAAAGAGGCGTTGTTCGGCACTGCTGCCATCTACATAACTGGACCGGAGCCCTTGAAGGTGCGTATCTGTGCGTTTGAGTGCTGCTCTCCATTTCGGTTATTCAGGGTCTTCAAATATAACCGCTATGCTCAGGCCCAAAAATGTTAGCGCACGTTATACAGCCTATTGAAGAAAAAAAAATTGTGAATTTAGCGTACGATAGTTATGTCAAGTGACTGCTTCGGGATTTCTTGCTAACTGTACCTAGATATCAGTGCTGCGTTCAATGGCTTCACGGACGTCAGGTCCACCTCTTGTTTTGTGTTCATGGATGCGTCTTGCTGCTGTAGCCGGTCTCAGCCTGCTCTGCAGCCTCGTTGAAAATAATGACCTTCATGCTTTCATCACTCAAACACAATAGAATGTAGACACAGTAGTGGCAAAATGTGTTTTTTTTATGTCTTTTTCGAAAAACCCATAGCCTTTATACCCTAAAAACAGCAGTCTATTTACAGTCAACATTTGAAGGCTTCACACTGTATGAAGAATATACTGTGGGCTCTGTGTGTTGGTAGTGAGTGCAGACAGAGCACATGACTGTTGGAAAAGTGACAAATGTAGTAGGCTAAGGTAATACTAGGTTTTATGGTTTGTACACGAGAGCTCACTGAAGGGAATGCATAAGGGTGTGTTATGGATAAATTCAGATAATATTTAGACCTGCAGAATTTGTGTTGCATGTGGCATTCACAGCCTCTACAGACAGTGTGTGGTGTGTCCCAGGTCAAGGGCAATGTCCTTTCTAAATCCATAGGCTGTTATTTCTGAGCCTCCACTAAATGTTACTGGAAATTTGGCCTGGAAAAAAGTGAGGGAGGACACTATATGTCCCAAAATCTATGGTGCTCTTCACAATGCATAACAATGCAAATGAACACTGTAGTTAAAAATGTAGAAACATTAGAAACCCATTACTTTTTAAAGTGATCCAATACACCAACATAGGGCCTTACATTTCTTTTTCTTTCCCCTTTTCTGGTCAATCAGTGCATCTCACATGAACATGAACAATGAGCAAGCCACTTCATGCTGTAAACAGGATTATGACCAGACATAAACTCTGTTGTATTATTAGCCTGGATATGTTCATTAATCACCACAGAGCCTGTAAAAGTAGTTTACAAGTACAGAGTTGTGAGGCTATATGGATATATTTATTATGGACTGATAAATGTAAAAGAGTTGGCCATCATTTGAAACATGACCACACTGAAAGTCAGACATTATGGACGTTGCTTGATGATTATAATGTTTACTGCCTTGTCACCAAAAACACATGATTACTTTAACCCTAATCTCACTCTGAGTTACCTTTGTCGAGAAACTGAATAACTGAGTCTTTTTTTTAAAAAAGTTAGTTCATTATTGTCTTTTACTTATGCTTACATAAATAATGTAGCCATTATTTTTATCTTAAGGCAACATTGCCAACCCATAATGCCCCTAAATTTCCAAATGCCAAAATTATGCAAAAACAAAACAAAACAAACTTTTACACCCTACTGAGTAAAAAACTTTTGAAAATAGAATTAAGCTGACTAACACAATAGTCATAGTTAGCTTAAATAAGGGGATTAAAGGTGCATAAATATGCACTTTCAGCCTTTTCAAAGTGTGTGTCTTACAGCTTCCAAAGTCTATATGTAATAAAATGGTTACCATAACATTCTCAATCATAATGCTAATCTATATTCTCTGTTTCAGGAATGTTCACCCTCACAGAAGTAGCCTCCCTAAATGACATCCAGCCAACTTATAGAATACTGAAACCATGGTGGGATGTCTTCATGGACTATCTTGGCATTGTCATGTTGATGTTGGCCATATTCTCTGGGACAATGCAGCTAACAAAGGACCAAGTGGTTTGTCTTCCCATTCTGGAGCAAACTCCAGATGGGGCTGGACGCTTCTTAGGGCCCCAACCACCGGAGACAGCCGACAGTTTATGGAACAAAGAAAGTGCCATTGGAGAGCAAGCTGCTCCTTTAATGGCTAAAAGGCCTCCTGATGGCATCGCACCTACAATCCCCTTCACACAGTCCGGCACTTTTGGGCAGCCTCAGCCGACAGGTGTCAGGACCAAACTGGATTTTCAGCAGTATGTTTTTGTCAACCAGATGTGCTATCATGTTGCCCTTCCATGGTACTCCAAATATTTCCCGTACCTTGCTCTAATCCACACTATTGTATTAATGGTCAGTAGCAACTTCTGGTTCAAGTACCCGAAGACAAGTTCCAAAATAGAGCATTTCGTTTCCATTCTGGGAAAATGCTTTGAATCCCCTTGGACTACCAAAGCTTTGTCTGAGACTGCTTGTGAGGACTCGGAGGAGAACAAGCAGAGACTGGCTGGTGCCTCCTCCCTCCTGAAGCATCTGTCCACAAGCAGCGAGGAGGGGAGTCCAAACCAGTCCGCCCCAATGCTGACCAAATCTGGTGTCACCTTTTCTGCTGAAAAGCTTGTGAGTGAAGTTCCGGCCATGACCATCCTGGACAAGAAAGACGGCGAGCAAGCAAAAGCCCTATTTGAAAAAGTCAGGAAATTCCGTGCCCATGTGGAAGACAGTGACCTGATTTATAGGCTATATGCCATTCAGACAGTCATCAAAACAGTCAAGTTCATTTTGATCCTGTGCTACACTATGACTTTTGTTGCCTCTATAGATTTTGACCATGTGTGTGAGCCTGAAATAAAGCATTTGACTGGATACAGAAAGTTCCATTGTACACACAACATGGCGTTCATGTTAAAGAAACTCCTTGTTAGTTATATTGCCCTCATATGCGTTTATGGTGTGATCTGTATATACACACTGTTCTGGCTTTTTCGTCGACCACTTAAAGAGTATTCTTTTGAAAAAGTCAGAGAGGAGAGCAGCTTCAGTGACATTCCAGATGTAAAGAATGACTTTGCGTTTCTCCTCCACATGGTCGATCAGTACGATCAGCTGTATTCAAAACGATTTGGTGTATTTCTGTCTGAGGTGAGTGAGAACAAACTTCGAGAGATTAGCCTGAACCATGAGTGGACCTTTGAGAAATTGCGGCAGCATGTGACTCGCAATCCTCAAGAAAAGTTGGAACTTCATCTATTTATGCTGTCCGGAGTGCCAGATGCTGTGTTTGATCTCACCGATTTAGAAATCCTCAAACTCGAATTAATCCCAGAGGCCAGAATAACAGCTAAAATCTCACAGATGATAAACCTCCAGGAGCTGCACTTCTATCACTGTCCAGCCAAAGTTGAACAGACTGCTTTCATATTTCTTCGTGATCACCTCCGGTGCCTTCATGTCAAATTCACAGATGTTGCTGAAATTCCTAGCTGGGTGTACTTGTTGAAAAACTTAAGGGAGCTGTACTTGGTTGGTAACCTCAACTCTGAAAACAACAAAATGATCGGACTCGAGTCCCTGCGAGACCTCAGGCACCTAAAGATTCTGCATCTCAAAAGCAACCTCACAAAGATCCCGACCAACATAACAGATTTGTCTCCACATCTGATCAAGTTGGTCATTCATAATGATGGTACAAAGCTCTTAGTGCTGAATAGTTTGAAGAAAATAATGAACCTCGCCGAACTTGAGCTTCTTAACTGTGAGCTGGAGCGAATACCCCATGCTATATTCAGCTTGAATAACCTTCAGGAACTGGATCTAAAATCCAACAACATCCGTACTATCGAGGAGATTATCAGCTTTCAGCACCTCAAGAGACTAACATGCCTCAAACTTTGGCACAATAAGATCATCTCCATTCCATTGTCCATTAGCCATGTCAAAAACCTTGAATCACTCTATCTGTCACACAACAAGCTAGAGTCTCTACCCTCATCCTTATTCACCCTGCTCAAGTTGAGGTACCTTGATGTTAGCCACAACTCTATCGTGGTTATACCTTTGGAAGTTGGCTTTCTGCAGAACCTCCAACATTTTGCTATCAATGGCAACAAAGTGGAGGTTGTTCCAAAGCAACTGTTCAAGTGCTCCAAATTGAGGACCCTATGCCTCGGCCACAACTGTGTCTCCTCCATTCCAGAGAAAGTTGGCCAACTCTCCCAGCTGACACATCTTGAACTGAAGGGAAACTGTCTGGATCGGCTCCCGGCTCAGCTCGGTCAGTGTGGCCTTCTGCGCAGGAGCTGCCTGATTGTGGAGGATCATCTCTTTGACTCACTCCCAATAGAGGTCAAAGAAAGCATTAATCAGGAATCTAGTGTTTCTTTTCCAAATGGTTGTAAATGTCTCAGTGATGGACGATAGTCACATCTCATGTGGCATCAAATGTCAGGTATTTCATCATAGGTCTAAAGAAGTTTCTTTGAACTATGGGATTAGAAGAACTAGTTCGGAGTATGGTAGTGGTTCTTTTCATGGTGTTTTAGCAACTTAGAGAATAATCATACCATTGCACATACAAGGTTGGTACTATGGATGACCAAGTAATTTGTTATCTGTAACTGTATCTGTATTGGTATCTCAACCAGCTATATGTCAGTACTTGAACTGGGTGGTGTCGAAACCGAAAGGGCACCACTTTAACTAAAAGCCGTTCAGACTTGACTGGAAGTTTATATTTAAGCCTAGAATTAATATGCTTGGTCAAAAGTTGACAATACTTATAATTAAGCTTAAGAGAGTACTCAACTCAACGCTAAGTTGGTACAGGGAGACATTTTACTGGATAGGAACTCCAGAAATAATCATGGCATCTGTCATGTCTATAAATATATATTTTTGCTCATTGTGTTTTCTGTTTATTTAGGTGCAGAGTAGCAATTAAACCACTTGGCTTACATTTTTTACCTTTTGTATGCAAAAATATGTACAATGGATATATGTAAATTTGTATGGTTTTGAAACAATTCCCCTTTTTATCTTTGTGATTTGATTTCATTTTCTTAATATTTTCATATTAATCTCAACCTGAAGGGATGGTTCACTCAAATAAATTATTCATCTCATTTTCCTCAAATGGTACATGTTGAATTTTCTAATTTCTGCCTTCCCTCACATGTAAACGTGCTGTTTTAAGGTTAGTTAAGTCATAGGGTTAGTCTGGGTGGAGATGTTGCTGCAGATATTTTGAACCATGTTGTCTGGAAGTCGGGTTACACAGAATAAAGAGCAAGAAAGTCCACATGAGGAAGACAGGGTGGACCTTCACCAAGGAGACCACTGTTTGTGTCATATGGAAAAATAGATTTTTTGCGAAACATAACCAAGTTGTTACGTTTGAATTCAGAGCAAAAACAACATGTTGAAATTCTGCCTGTGCATCTGTATGGGATCCATTGGGAATAAGAACTGGAGGTCAAATGACATACAAAATAATGAAAATGTGAACTCTATTTCTGAATAATACTCAGTGAGGAAATGTGTTTTTTCTGTTGGTTGGACTTTTTCTACTTTGAAAAGTATCAACTCAAGGTCCAATTGCAAGCTTTGCCTCTGGAGTCGTATTCAGGCAGAATGACAACGAGATAAACTCCCTCTGCTGGGGAAAGTTGCAAAAAGTGTTTGAAATCTTTAAGAGATATAATAGTAAGTTGACTTTGAGTTAAGATTAGGACTGCTACTACTGCTTCCAAGATCAAGACTGCCTCCTTTACTATACCACTACAGTATCAACCACTAGCAATGGCATATGTTGCACAAAAAAGTTAAAGAACTGTGTAGCTCTAAGCTAGAGTTCTTATCAAACCTATGCATTCCATTAAAAAAAACAACTTTGTAATATAGTTCATTATGCACCAAAACCATGACGGTTATCATCCAATTACATTTTCTATTGATAGAGTTTTTTTGTTTGTTTGTTTGTTTTCAAAAAGTAGACAGCAGATTTCTTACTGTTTTATGTAAGCCAATCTAAGATCCCATCAGCTATCAGTCTGACAATGATTTAGCCACAGGGGACAACAGCCAGTCTTTCTGGAGTTCCAGTGTGTCCAAAAGACATCCGTGTAACGGATATTTGGGCCAAGACTTCCTCCTCTTTGAACAAGTCATTGTTTACAGCCCATTGAGCAAATTGTGACAGAAGAACAGATTGTTGAAGTTAGCTAACCCAGTAAAAGCTAAATCATTGTGAGATAATAACTCTGGCTTTCCAAGATTACAAATGTTTACCTGCATGCGCTCAAAACCCGGTCAAACCTGATTGGTCAGTAACTGGCGAACAAACTGGACCTGACCACTTCCAAAACCAAAATCTTGACCTGTTGCCAAAAGATTCTGCTTTCCTTTTACTGTTTATTGAGGTTAAAGGTTAGCATAACACAAGCCCATAATAATGTTTTAGTTGTGCATTTGCTCATGTGTTTATGTTTCATTTGTGTAAACAATGTATTTATTATGCATTTTGTGTGTTATTTGTTGTGTTTCTCATCTCATTGTCTTTTATCTGTTTTTCTGTCTGCACAGCACTTTGTAAACCTGGTTTTAAAATGTGCTAAACAAATAAAAGACTAACTTATTACACTGTTGCTACAACAACTGCTAAAAGCTGTTTTATTCCCATTAAAAACATTCAGAATTATTCTGCATACAACCCCAATTTTAAGAGTTGTAACTGTATAAAACATAAATAACAACTGAATTCATCATACTCTATTTATTAATTCACGAAAAGCAAACATTAGTGATAAAAGTTTATATTCTAAAATGATTTTTAATATGAATATGCATCTGCTTGGGTCTGGTACATCTTAATGGTAGCTGAACAGTCAGTGAGCAGTGTAACACAGCGCTCCAATCCTCAGGTCAGTTAAATAACTATATTTGTGTATGAGGTGTAGGATAATTAAGCCAGCTGTGTATTGTATTTCACAAAATACATTCATTGCACTTTCTCTCTGATTACTATCTGTGTCTTAAAGCAGATAAGTTGTTTTATGTAAATCCTTCTGAATGGCCATAAATACCGTAAATTATAATGTAATCTGGATTTGATTTTTATTATGCCTGATACATTATATTTTGAAATTGATTCGATTTAATGTACAACTGTAAGACATATAGGTCTAAAGTTCATTCGATTGCATTACGAAATACTTTGGGTGACACATATAATAATTCATGTGATGAACACATGACAATATTGTCTATTCTTTAGCGGTTTAGTGTCGACTTGTTCTGACTTGGACTATCATTAGTCACAGACCAATATGTCATGTTTATGATATGAGACTAAAGGCTGAATCCCAGCAAAATATTTCCATCATTACATCATGATGAAATGTTATGGGTGTGAGAGTGAGGCTCTCATGTAATAGTGAACACATTTCTTGCATGGCACTGCCCTCTGGTGTAAGCAAAACGTTACTACATTTTATAAAAATAGATTTTATTTTTCTATTGACTTGAATGATCTTGAACGGCACTGATATCTACACATTGGGATAAGGTTTTCAGTAGTTTAACCAATTACTACCTGAGCAAAAGGAATGTGGGGTAACAGTTTAATTCCGTCGAATTATTTAACTGGTGAATTGTGGGTAATCTCATACAGCGTGCACAGTTTTAATGGATTTAAATTGTGCTTCAAACAAATCCTTACAAATGGATGATTAGTTACAGATTAATGTCAGCTGAAGGCCAGTAGTGTAGTTTCAGAGCAAATAAGCAGCAGGAAATGACCTGCAGACTGATGAGGACCAGAACACACAGAGGCCTGTGCTGGGAGAGACTGGGGGAACTACAGTTCCCAGTTTATACTTAGTCTTAGTCCTTAGTCCTTAACTTAATGTGATACCTCTTACTTGATTAAAATCAGTCCTTATTTAGATGAGGTACTTCAAATCATATCACAATGATATCTGATATATATCAGATCATATTGTTACAATCAGGGTAATCTCGCTTGGCAAATATAAGGCAAGAGGCTTCAAATCTAAATCAAACAGTCCAAACACACTATTAGCTAGATTAGATAACCAGGAGACCTGGAGAACTGACTGATTTGAATAAAGCAATTGTGCTTATACTGTATGACAGATGGGGATCAACTTGAATTCATGCAAAAATAGCATTATTTTTGGTTTAAAATGGTAATTTTTGGCATTAAATGATTTTTATTATTATCATTATCACTGGTATTTAACACAGTGCAGCAAACATCATACAGTGTTAAACCCTACACTACCATCCTCTCCTATGTTTTCTCTGATAGAGGTAAGGCTCGGTCACACGTCACACAAAATAAAATAAATAAATGAATGAATGAAATAAGTAAATATATCTATATCTACACACAAATATATATATATAAATACATACATAACATACTGAATCAATGCATTAAACAGAGACACTCCACAGGTAATCCTACTCCCAGACGACAAGAGAGAAAACCTCAGCAACATTAATTCAAAGCTTATCAATAAAATTAACATAAGTGTCTATATTTTATCATGAATTTCCAGCAAACGTTACTTTGATAAGGGTCAAAAACATATATGTTATTAGCAAATAAATGTCGAGTAGTGGGTGTTGCTGATAAAATATTTTTCAACATACAAAAAAGGGACCCCTTTTGGTTCTTCCACCTCTAGCACAGACGGGACATTAATCAAGACAAAGCATTCAGTTTCACTGGCCTTATAAAGCTTCAGTGTTCTGTGCAGATACCACATTTTGAGAGTTTGAGCCAGATCTGGCTCAATCTGTCACCACTACTCCACATCAATGTTTTCCTGAAGATCATCTCCCCATTTTTTCTTGGTTGGAAGAGTATTTTTCTTTCAAGTTTCAGTAATTAGCTGTCAGAATCAATGAGTTGTCAGTAGCCTTCACTGACTGTGGTCCTGGACAACAGATTAAAGTTACAGTGTGTGATTTTGGAGGCTCCTTCCCAGGTTGTAAAATAACACTTTGGGTTAGTTTTCCATGAGGGAGCAACACCCTATTCAAACCCTCTGTATCTGACTAGCTTAAAAAAAAAAAAAAAAAGAAGAAAAAGAAAAAGAATTGTTTCACAGACACAGCCCAGCCTATAAATGTATAAACCTTTGTTCTAATGTTACTGCTGGTTCTGATTTTGCATGTTTTTTCACATGCATTCAGTTTTAGCCTCGCATGCTTTTAGTTTTTTGTGTCCTCCCTGGCACGCAGAAATGTTTTCTGAATTACAAAGAGGGCACACATCATCAAACGAGACTTGATTGTGACGATTGTGCCGTTCGTCTCCTCCTCGGCTCTGGGCTGGGAGGAATAAACACATGTCGTGAAAACTCTGGACGAGCGGCAGAGACAGGACGTGTGACTTTAAGCAGGCCTGACACCGGGGTTGTTAGAAGCCCGCCATCAGGTGGATGAAGAAAACACACCGCCTACAGTCCAGCCTTCATTATTTCCTTGGAATCAAGCGATGGCCTTAGCACTCGTCACAAACACTTAGCGTGCACTGGGCCCCCGTGCGGGACTGCACTGCCAGCCATATTTGTTACCAAGTGGTCATCATAGAACCGATGGCCATCAGCCCGCACTGCAACCTGGGGGACACAGCGAACATGATGTCAATTTAAAAGGTTGACTGGCTCCTCGATCTGTGTGTTACAGAGCATACAATTTGACACATCAGCCAGGGAGGCGAGTCATTGCTTTAACGACCTGCTGTGCATTCTGGGTTGATGAGTGCTGCCTGGTTTGTCCTTGGCAGACAACATATTTTTAACAAATGCAGGTGTTTATCGAGGATAATAAGCACTCGATTTAACAGCGAGAGAAATTCATTAGAGTTTTTGGCCAATTTATTTCCTTCCTGGTATTTCTGCTACTAAGACAGAAGCATTTATTTGGTCTAAGTGTGTCTGTGCCGGGGACCGTGGATGTGTACGAGGCCCCGCTGACGCCCTGAGGACGCAGATCTTCAGCGACAGCACTTTGTGAGCACTTGCACAGCTGATGAGCTGTAATTATGTTTTAATTATTTCTGTAGGGCATCATTCTCTCCCGACATGAACGCCCACCCCCCTCTTGCAAATGAAGACATTCAGTATTTTGAAAACATTCGGTGACGAAACTCTCCTCAGTGAAGTCCGCTAATTACCGCGCAGCCTTGTGTCAGCACCCAGCGAAGGCCCCTTTGATGTCCCCAGCCCAGGACGATAATCAAGGGCACGGATCGCATGTGATAGGCTGTAATTGGGACAAGTTGTTTAAAAAAAAAAAAAAAAAAAAAAAAAGGGCACCACATGACTTTGACGGCTGCTTTGCACAGCCACTGCTCCCAGACACTAACCCCACCCTCCCCCATCCTGTGCCCACGGGTGAGGAAGCCTTGTCACTTATTAAGGAGGCTGTTGCCATGAAGTGACAGATGTCCTGATGTGATCTGTCTGCATCTTTGGCCTCCATCTGTCTTGTTAGTACAAATAGTTAAGGATGGTGTGAGGAGAGAGCTGTTGTTCTTTCGTATATGTTAAATGCATTGGAAGCTCTTGTTTCTGGGAGCTGAAACTGGCTCCCCTGGCAAATCCCTCCACAACAGCTCTTCCTTTTTCCACCCCTTGTTTTTCAAGGTTTCTCTGCCTCCTCCACTACTTCTGCGGGCCCTGATGTTTAGGGTTCAGTGCCACTGAACCATCTCTGAATCTCCATTTTTTTTTTTGCTCTGCTTTGCTCCCTGCTTGGCAGAGAAAGATTAGGGGCTTGGGTCTTGGGGTGCGTATCCCACCCTCTCTCCGGTCCTCACACCCTCCCTCTCTTCACCCCTCCTCGGAGATTCAAATCCTTTTAGCTTCTTCCTCAGGTAAAATTGCCAAGGACCTTGTGAGCCCTAGGTTCCCCTGGAGGTAAAATCTATAATGGAGTTTTGATTTGAGCAAGAACAGCCTTGAAAATGGACTTCTTTAACCAGGTAGCTGCCTCGCAGAAGGTCAACAGTACTCCAGGTGGACACAACATGCCACGACTGTGTTAGAAAAAGGCAGAACAAAGGAACAGTTTTACTCCAAAGAAAGTGACCTGTAGACACCGTTGTAAATAAAAAAAAATAAATAAAAAATCAAAGTGATGCATTGCTTCTGTAAAACAGTTCGAACTGAATTATTCAGCATCATTTACAAAATCCACATCACATAAACTGTTTTCATAGAATATGAGAGATTTTCTACTCTCATGTCTGTTATGGATTTATGGCTATATAGCATATTAAAGCACTCCAAGTGATTAAAAGAATATCCGGAAACACTTGGTCAATTTGCATGCCATTGATAATATTTTTTTTGCCGCCGTGACTCAAAGATAGAGGGCACCAAAACCTTAGTTTTGAAAAGACTGCTGTTGAAATCATCATCAGCAGAGAGGATGTGAAGTGCTTTGTGTAATAAGTGTTCAGTGTATTTAGTCATTTTACATGAACCCACAGAGGGTTAGAGTTCAGAAATATAATAACTGGGAAGAAATGGGAACATAACATGACAAAATAGTAATATGACATGCCCAAAAACAGGTGGTAATACATAAGAATGTTAATAATATTAATAGTAATAATGAAAAAAAAATAATGCTAGGGCATAGGGGCTATTGTGTTTTTATTTAAATAACTACTTTAAAAATCAATATAGTTATTTGACATGACTAAAACAGTACAAGTAATAATGAGACAAGCAGTTAGGAATAGAAATCAAATGACAATTTAGTTATGTGTAATCAAAAAATCAGGTGGTAATTTAAAGGATTTATAATAATAGTAGCAATAACAGCAATATTAGGGCCAAGGTCAGTGTTAGGTCAAGACTGGAAATATTTACTTTAGATTAAACAGCTCAATTATATTAAATGAGTAGCAGTAATCATAAAAATAATCATAATTTGCAGTAGCAGTATTAATGCTGCTCTTATTATTCTGCTGAAGTCATTTTTGTCTTGAATAATTTTGGGGCACATTTGATAAGGTGCCCTTTAATATGAATCAAATTAACATACAGTGAGCTTCATCACAACACCAGATGTTACAGACTGCTCAAAGAGTGACAGAGTTTGAGAATTAGAAATTTCACACAAATATGCTTCATCATTACCACTTTATTGATGTACCCTCTGCTGACGTTCAATAATTCATCAGCCACTCAAAAAAAAAACTGTTTGCTCTGCCTCAATTTATGCTCCGTATCAAAACAGAAATCACATCCCTGCTGCAGCTATAATCTTTGTTAATCAGCATCATTTAATGCACTTAGCAGCACTGTTTCAAATTCAAATGAAACACTTGTGCAAAAGCAATCGGCGTCTGCCCTAGTTCTCATCGATGGTGGGTTTGTCAAAATGATGCAATTGGTCATTACCTCACATCAGACGCCTCTGAGACATAATTCTGCCTGACAGTTGGATTCTGCCTTTGACAGCCTCAAACTTGTTGAGTTTTCTCTAAATACTTGCCATTGCAATGAGTTAAACATCCCCCGGAGGCACCGCAGAGTTTTCCTTTTGAACAAACACCCGAGGGACGCCAAGCTGGGACTGCACGAGGAACTGGAGGTCTTACGGAGAGGGCTGTTTGGGTTTATCTAATGGTACAATGGGTAATTTCTTCTGCCACTGCAGAGGGAGGGGAAGAAAGAGGGATGAAAAGAGAGAAGGGAGTATGTTTAAGAGAGAATCTTTATCTGGGCTTAATATCCCATGCTCAAGCAGAGTGGAGGATTTTTTTGTTGTACAGATCTCTTTTGTCAGATCCTACCTACCCATGGAAGACCCAGGGGCACTCTAAGAACATACGCATCACCTAGATTTGCCTTCCAGCCCACTTCTCTCCAGCGATTGCACCCTCTCCCCGCTGGCTTCTTTGTGTAGAAGAGACGAGCGAGCATTTTGGAAATCAAATCTCAGTTTGTCGGAGTAAAACTGGAGCAGACTTCAATTTGAATAGATTTATTTCTACATAATTGTTCTGAGCACATACATGCGCAAAACCCTCTTCTTCTGTGCTTTGAATGGCTGTTATGAAAAAAAAAAATTGAGCTAAATGGGAAAAAATGTGTGTGCGGCTCCCAGGCTGCAGAATTGAGAATCCCTTCAGAATATAATCTTCCACTAGATAAGATCCAGACTGAAACAATTATAATCTGAAATCTGATTGTCTCCAGTAACACATTACAGCTGGCAATGTGCACTGTAATTTCTCTGGAGATATGGTGTAATCTCATGTAGACTATTAATAAGTATGTATGCATATGGATGTATATAGGTCCCTGGAAACAAGATGTAAAGTTGTGGAATAAAGGGAACCAATTCAGGATCTTATTTACACTGTTGTTATGAAAAATATCAAATACAAAGTCCCCCCTTGTTATATTAAGATACAGGATAACTGCTGGATAATAGTAACCTGTTTCATGCAATACACTGTAAATTCCTCTTTTATTAAATTAAACTATGGGATACCTACAGGGTCTATGAGGAGGAACCACGGGGTACTAACTCAGCTTTAAACTGACCTGCATACCCTGTATTTAGCCCATAGTTTAATGTAACAAATAGGGATGTTGGTGCTTTAGATTACATCTTAATATAACAAGGGGAAAACTATCACCTGGAACTAATTACTGTGTTCCTGGTCAGATGTATGTAAGGTGTATGTCGTGATACCATGCTGTACTGTTGCACCATGAGCACAAAGATTTAGAACTCCAGTAAAACTACGCCGTACTCTGGGGGCGCTAATCTAAAGCGTTATCTTATCTCCTCCTGCCGGTATTAGTTTTCATGCTGTAATCGCATTTTCATGTCTCCATACACGCTGAGAGGCCCAGTGCCTGGAACAGAGTGTGGTTGGTCTCTGAAGGCCAAGCCACTTTGCAAGGGAGAACTCAGGCAGGTACAGTAGTCATCATTGTCAAAAAGGAGTGCACAACACTGCTGGGACAAAGGAAGGTGCTGGTGAAAACATGAGGTGAGTGGAACAGGCTGAGGTGGAGATAGGAGGAAGAGGGGGGGAGGTTGAAGAGAGTCCCAAAGCTCCCTGCCAGTGATGACCAGAGTGTCCATCAGCGAGGTCTCACGGGTGCCCACTGAAACAGCAGAGCTGGCAGAACTAAAAAACACCCACCCTGGGAAAGTGCTTTTTCTCCCGCCAGACGCCGAGTGATGGATTGGGCCGGCCAGTGCACACAATGCATTTGTGAAGAGAGACAGAGAGGTTGTGAGTGGGGGGGGGTGACGGGGGGCAAGGTCTGTCAGAAAAACACTTCCACTTTACTCCTAGAATGCACTAAAATATTTAAGGGTTCGATATTTATTTCATTATGCCACACATCAGATGTGAGAACGGACATGCACACAAATGGAAGCATACAACAAAATGTTTGAAGTCACACACTGTACTGTACTGTACACTGGCATAAAGACAAAGAAATGCCTGTATTATCGCAACATCGGAAATTAACTACCATTAACCACTCAGAGAGCCTTGGAAAGTTGGGAGCAGATTTCCAATTGAGGTTTTCTTCCTGAATGATGGAAATGCTTCTACTGAGAGAGGTACGCAACAACTACACCTGCCAACCTCAAGAGTCAACAGTATTGATTAAACCGCCGCATCCTCTCAAATCCATCCCCATTTCCTTTGAAGGCGAAAATCATCCTTGATATCTGCCAACAGCTTACTTACTTAGGGATTTCTTCCTTTCTATCTAGGTTGTATTAATTAATGCATGCTTTTCTTAAATTAGCCCTCTGAGGAGCTATAACTCAAATTCCTGTATTTATGAAAGTAATAGGTTGGGAAAAAAATGCTAAACTGAAATAATTATGCAGTCCAACACTTTGCTTTGAGAATAAACTGCAAGAAACCTGATGAAATATGAATGTGCATTGGGTGCAAAGATAGTTAAATATTTACAATCCTGTGTTAGTCCACAACCCCAGTAAAGATGCTAGTCAACTGCAATAATTGCTTTACTGCAAAACTTTGCACTTGATTTATGGATTCACTATAAGTTCACAGCGTTTTTTGTTTTTTTTTTCATATGTACACCCATTAAAAATATATATTTTCAAATCTGTTGGAACACCCTGTACAATGCTGTGTACATGACATTTTTTCTATTTAATATAATCAGGCAGGTAGTTGCATCTTAAGCAGCTGCCCACAGTGCAGTTAGGAAAGGCCACACTGCAGTAAGATGTTGAGGCAGCCCCCTGAGGGACTGATCTTATATCAGGAGACTGTATATTTCTACGCTAAAGAGGCCATTCAAACCCACCAATGCTTGAATTATTAAAGACACTGTATGTTTTTCAAAGCCTTGATTTAGCTTTTTTAAGGGGCGGGATGTGTGCTGTGTTGGTAGTGGTGTGTCCAGAGGTTGGGGATAGTAGGGAGGGAAGGGGAGGCGGTGTGGGGGAGTTGTGGGCTATCAGAGGTTGGATTGTTTCTGTTTTCACCCTCCCAACATCGGCCTCGTCTGCTAAAATGGCCTTTTACTTTCTAAGCATGCTTTTACTGCCTTTGAAGAGTTATTTTTGTTGATGAAAAGGATACGCCGCCTCGGTTAAAGCGAACCCCAGCTATTCACAAGGTTGTTTAATACTTTCCCCTCCGTTTGGCTTATAAATTTATCATCAGTAAAGTATACCAGAGGTCTCATGCCGTAGTACAGGCTTCAAGCTAAGTGGCTAAGGTTGACTGAGTGAACGAAGGACAGGGAGAGATAGACAGAAAGAAAAAACAGGGAGGGGAAGAGTGAAAGAAAAACGGTTTAACAGCGGTTGATCCCGTTCCAGAGTGGAGGTGTGTGTACTCAAGGTTTTAAGACATTAAAAGTCTTAAAATGGCTTTATCGATGACTCTCTTGATTCCTAGATACAGTACAGAGGCCTTACTTGTTAACAACTTGTATGTTAATGACTTGTATTAGAAGTGATCAATCTACTTTGGATGCAAGCGTTTCCCATCGCTTTGAAGTGAATGCATTGATTGGTGAGAATATAGCCGAATTAAACAATCGGTTTTCCTAAGTGCTGAATGAAGCTGTCTCATAGTAAGCCTGCTTTGCTTTCTATTAATAGATTGGGAAAAACATGCATCGCAGAACACAGATTACCACATTGACATTGTACTGTACTACACACTGTGTTTATTAGGTATTTGGACCACCAAACGTTACACCTACATGCAAAACCATAGGTGTTTTACTGCTAAAGCTGCATTGATTTAGTTACAAAGCTGGAGTGAGATCCACAGCTGATCTTGGCCCATAATGCCTGGCTTGCAGTCTTCCAAAAATATGCTGAATTGGGTTAGGCAACCAAAACAATTACAGAAAAAGCATATTTCTCTCAAAAGCACTACATGTTCACCCATTACACAAATTACAGCAACCTTACTGTGAATGTTTGCATTGGATTACAGTTGAGACGAGTAGAATCAACTGAAATGCAGTTTGAATGAATGCTGAGCTGATTTCTCAAATCAATTACAAAACATCTGAACATGGGCATTGTTAAGTTGAAATAGCAAAGAGTATTTCTGAAACGGTTTTTGGTTCACTTTTACTGTCACCACCAGCACAAAAGCTCTGATAGTAGGTGCTTATTCACCTTTACTTAATGGATGAACCCGGTTTGTTTCCTTTACCTGCTACCATCCCATGAATGTTCTACGATGTTACTTCACCAGCACTGGCACCTTAGGTTCATCAGCGCATAGTGCAGTTAATCTTGTGGTGGTTCAGAGGCACGATCAGGGCCATAGATTCTCACTTACACAAACCTCAGTCAGATAAAGAATCAATCACTCAGGCAGGCTAAAAAAACGTAGCCAATAAACCACCCCTCTGTGGATGGAAATAGGGGATGTATAGCAATGATTGGCCCCCAAAAACAAAGCCCAACTTTATGTGTACCCAAACCAAAGGTCCCACACAAAAACCCACTGTGCTGTTGACTATAAAATCAAACCTACGTCCTCTTCATTACAGACTATAAGGTTTAAATTCAAAACGAAAACACTTGGATATTTGACTGAATTCAAGCCTGGAGTAATTCTAGGAATTTACACCCTGGCGTGGTTGGGGCTGTGCCAAAGTGTAATGATCAGTGTTTCAGTTGCATCCTGCTTCAAATCATTAACTGGATAAACTCATGAACAACTATCTTTTCAGCAAACAGGAAATCGTCACAGTTGGCAACCGGAACACTGCAGAGCATGTAGAAGCTAGAGAGACAAATTTTTCCTTCTCTTCAGTTGTGTAAACGGAGCTTAAAGGAGAATACTGGACCAACATCCCACAGTGATTGCTTGAAACACACCTATAAGTGAATTTCTAGTGTGTCTCTGTGTTCAATGGATGTATACATGGGCCATTGTTTCCCAACAGGTTAGCCCCACGACTGGTCAGGCCAATGTATATATATATAAATATATATATATAATAACAGGTCAATGTTGTGTACACAGTTTGACAGTTTGATTCTACTGCCCCAAAGTGGTCCAAATGCAGCTTTAAGATTTAAATGAAGTGGAATAGACGGACGAAGGCCCAGGCTACAATATTGAGTTGTCAGAGACATTCAGACAATGGTGATATGTCTGTGTCATACCTCAGTGCCCTCCTCAATGAACAAGACTTCCCATAGCTTTCACATATACATGTTCAAGGTCTTAGTTGTTTAGAACCAGGACTGAGTAGAACCCGGGGTCTGCCCGTTTCTCCGATGCCCCTTAGGTCCGACCTATCAATATTCCGAAAATTGACCATTGATCCTACAGC
>JAOWBC010001052.1:25836854-25850342 GCA_028566105.1 Hypoplectrus providencianus | reverse complement strand
ATAATATATAAACATTCCTTACCATGTCGTTTTGGGGTCTAAACACTTAAAATTACAATGACACTTAAGCAAATTAGCACTCCTCAAAAGAATCAGGAACTAGCCCAGCAAACAATAATCCCAATACATAACTAGCTGCTAAAATCACAAATTGTTGATTGTATTCACATTGCTAATGTGTGCAAAATAGTTGTGGGGCCATAGTTTTAAACTTCCATAACTCAGACTAGCTTTTTATCCATTCTAGTTTTATGCTAAGCTAGGCTAAATGCATTTGACTCTGTAGCTCTTGCGTAAAGGAAAACTGTCTGCATATTTGGGTTGTATCTTCTATTGGTTATTGTAACATAATACTCTCTTGAAATGTGACCACATTGCAATAATGGTTTTGCAAAGATTAGGTACATTATTTGTGGATGTAAAACCAAGAGAGAGTAATTAAATGTCATTAATATTCCCATACTGTATTGGAAAAGCGTGTTGTAAGTGTGCAAAATGACAACAAAGTAAAAGTACAGCAGGTCAACATCCCTAAACCAAAGAATCAGGTGCATGTCAAACTTCCAAGACGACATAAATGACTGCTCTACGACTTGATTAGGTTTAGAAAACATGGTTTTGGCTAGTATAAGTATATGAGGTTAATTATATATGTGAAGTGGTTGTAAGGTTGTTACATTACGTAGAATAAAATCATTGACCTTTGGTTCACCCTGAGAACAAACAACAATCTCAGACCCTTAATGACTGGAACTGCATGCTTCCCTGTGTCACTATTCCCAGTCTGCAGCTGTGTCCAGACTGTGAATGAGGAAAGTGCATGTGGGCCTTAACAACAAATCTAAAAATGGATTCTAACAAATTGTTTGCACAGATTACCTTCAGGACCGTGGGATGAGGATAAACTGGCCAGCAAGTCAATATGTTAACTATGATGAGCTATGGTCCCGAGTCTGGACTAGATACTATACAGTATAGGTTATTTTCCAGTCTTTATCGTGCACAGTTAAAAAAAAAAAAGTGTGTAGGAAATCAGCATGCTAGGTCATACTACACTCCTGGTATGAAACATAATCCCACTATCACTGCTACCCTTTCCCCGCCTCTAGAAAAAGACCCAAATTGGGGCAATTAGGAACGTAAAAGTTGCTGGAGTGGTAGAAGTGCCAAAACTTTGTGCTGGCAGTAATCTTGGCTCCACAGCGGGTCTTGGCCCCGGCTTCAACCTCTGTCTTTTATCTTCCCTTTGTTGGCGTGGCTGCGTTGAAACAGAGGTTCAACGCATCTCCTCCCTCCTCTGGTGTGGCTCCACAAAGATGATTGCCTTCTAGTAACAAGCCTCTGCCCCGCATCACCGCTACCATCACCACGATACCTCACCCCACCTCTCCCCCCTTCCTGCTTCTCCCTTGTTCCCTAGCTCTATGCTTAGCAAACATCAAAGGGACCTATCATACCCCAATGGTTTAAATCTTTTAACAGGGAATAACAGCCGGAGTACATCCAGACCCCTCACGTCCCACAGTCATGTCACCATGTGTTCCCGCAATGATCGCCAGGGGAGAGGCTCTGGCCGGGTGGAGATCCTTTCTGGTGGTGCGTGTTCTCTCTGCAGGACCGTGAGGGGGGCCCCGGCACTGTGATCAGGGGCCAGGCCAAATTCTGTTTGAAATGTGAATGGGCTAATTTTCATCAGCCTCCCTCATGCTAGGGGAGGTCCCAGGTGCCACAGCATGCCAAGGGTCATCATTAGAAGACGGCTGCCTTCAAAAAAAATAAAATATATAAAAAAAAAAAAAGCAGGCACGCTACTGCATCTTGTGGCTGTGTTCCTCTTTTTATTATTCTTTTATTATTTCTCTGTTAAATTCATAAACATTAATGAACAAAATTTACACAACCCACATGCCTCCTTCTGCGAGGCGCCCGCATCTTCACTTTTTCTTTATCTGATTTCTTTCTTTCTTTTCATTTCACCCCCTTTTTTTTTCTACTTCGGCTGATGTATAAACAAACAAAATAGTGACTGAAAATGTGGAGACGACCTAGCTCGAGATATGGGGGGGAGGTTCATATCTGATTTGAAATTCAGACGGATTCCATGATCAAAGGAGGCTCAATATCTCTCAGCTGTTCAAAGGGACTTGTATAAAACAAATGTGATGTGACCAAGTGTAGAGGAGCACTCATTAAGAGCTAAAGCAGATAATGACAGGTAAGATGAGGAGATGGCGCCGTGCTCTAATTCTCTCCCCCCACTGAACAGGCATTTGTTTGCTTTTGCGTGTGTTTTTGTGTGTCTTCCTCGCGCCTGCGTTTTTGTTGCTTTTGATATTGATTAGGGAGGGAATAGGAGAAGAGGTACACGAGGGTTTCAGACACCGCTATCCTGCTCCCTTTTGTCAGAGACAGCCCTTGAGTTCTCGCTGTTGTTCTCTGCCATGCGCCAGCGCGGGGAGTTTGGGTTGCTTTGCACACAAAGTCACAAGGAGCTAAACGCCTCCCTTTAGGGTCTGCAGGGTATAAACCACCCCATTGTTTTCTCTTTTGTGTTGTTAGGAGAAGTGAGCGAATGTGAATTTTACACCCACCTCGTCGAGGCTTTCTATAATAAAAAGCAACTTTATGCATTTGCAACTAGAAGAAAAATACATCAATCTAATGAACCAACTATTTGCTCTGGAGAGCTCGGGAGTCTCAAGTGGAGCCGCACTCCACAATAATACAAGATATTCCAAGCTTGTAGTCTACGCCAATAGAGAAACAATATGCAAAACAAGCACAAAAAAAAACACAAAAAAAACAGATATGATTAGGCATTATAAATGTGTTTGATGTTTGGCCCTGCCTCCTTTGCCCCTGCCTCTCTGTTTTCGGGTCCTGACCTTCAGCGAGCACTCGGCTCCAAATGAGCCAGGCCAGTTTTGTAGTCTTTTTGTGCTTGGAGGAGCCATGAAATATTCAGGCTTAGTGCTTCCCTGAGACCAGGCTGGTGGCTGTGGCTTTGTTAGCACGCCTCACCCCTGTGCTCCTGTCCAGTGTCCACTCCCTGCACCTTGAACCAGCGTCTTGAGGGGGGACCCAGCTCCACTCTCTCCGAACATAATGTCCCATTTTCTGTGCATCTGCACCGAAGGTTTTTCCTGCGCTACTCAATGAGAGTCGTCCACGCCGTCATGCAATTTCTCCTACCTCATGCTTGCTAGTAGCATATCTGCTGTATGGCTATTTCCAGCAGGTAAGGGTGTGGGATATAGCTCTATGTGGACTTTGTCAATTCATGACCAATGGCGAGGTCCTGCATTATACACTAAGCTGAGCAGGAGAGCAGGTTTGTTTTATTCACAACCTTGTGGATTCAAACAGATTGCTCAGACTGGGGAATTGAAGCAGATACTATCATACAGGTCCAAGACATGGAGAGAGAACAGGTAGGAATAAACTATGTATAAAAGCACTGGTAAGCTTCAGCCTCAGGCAAAGCTACATGGGCTACAATGTTACCCTCCCCAAAGCCACAATCAATTCTTGGCTTCACGGTATCCAAATGTTTATTTTTGCTCGGCTGAAATATAATGACAAGTCGTTCGGAGATACAATTGTACCCTTGGCTCGCATTGGTATTACTGAGCGCCTCGGATTTACCTTGGTTTGGGATGAGTTCAGAGCAAATCTAAACAACTTCTAAATACTGGCAGTTTGAGTCTTCGCTGTTCATTATAAATCGAGAAATGTGAAAGATTCACATGGTTTCACTTTCAGAGCTGAGCACATGCATTGCATCTCTACACCCACAATTCCAACAACCCAAATCACTTCAGATTCCAAATCCTGCGTGTCAGAACTAACAGCTGTAACATATTACTGCTCTATCCCTCCTCTATAAAATAATGCCCCATCACATCCAAAAAAAAATATTATCATCTCATTCAAATTCATAACACTGATGGCTTTCAAGCATCATCTATATAATCCTGGAATAATTTCCCCATGCGTATGTCCATATCTGGAGTCATAAATAACTGTTCCGTGACAAAATCCTTTGTAAAAGGGCAGGATGTATGTGTCAGTGTTGCTGCGGCGTGTCCGTCCTGTGTGATATATAAACCCAGCTATCTGCTCCGTCTAGCCTGACATGCTCTTAATCCACCCTGACGAAGGGATGCGCTCTGTCGGTTAGCGAGGGCTTCACCGAGGCGGCGGGCGGCACCGCAACCCCAAATCCCACCTCCACCCCAATCTTTTCCCTCAGCCTCAGACACACTACATCCATAAGTATTCCATTAACCCCAGGCCTACCTTTCTGAAGAGCTGAACATGGCTAAATCAATGACTTTGTGTTATGTGTCTGCCCATATGAGTTCTGTGTCTATGTCAATGCATCACACCTGTACAAACTGCGACTGTATCTCCACCTGCCCACCCGTCTTCTCACTGTTTGCATTATTGCTTCTGGCTCCTTGTCAGCATTGCTGTAAACAAGTTGCTTATTAAAGTGCTCATTGGCTGCGCATAAGCCCCTGCGCCTTTGCTCCTTTACTGCAAGGCCCTGCAGACCCTTTGCAGGCTACGGTCCCCTGCAAAAAAACAGCATGATGTCCCAGGCAAGGGGTGGGTGGGGGGTTCACCTGCTTGGAGATGGTTTTACCTCAGGGGTTTGAGTATAAATGAATACATCACACTCACTACTGTGCACTGTAGTGTGCTGTAGCTGCATGTCTTTATCCATACTGGACCAAAACCAAACACAGCTAATAAAAGCAAAAGCACGATGCCATGTCTTGGACCACATACATCTATTTTTGTCTGTTTTGGGATTCTGACAGAAACCAACAGAAGCTATATTTTCACTTAAAGATCATTTGAAGCACCATGTCAAGCAGGTCAAATCCAACCAGAACCTGAATATCATTTTCAAATATTTATATGAACCTAGCCAATCTGTTCCCATATCTACACTTTACTGTATATGACCAAATATGTATCTACATGTACAATATGGTTAAAAGAGCATCATATTGGAAATTGCATTCAGTTCAACTCATTACTTGAATTCTTAAGTGTGACCTAACACTAAACCCAGTGTGGCCCTAACCTGAGCCCCAACCATGGCTTTACCTGGATGAAGCCATTGTCCACTTTTTGCTGAGTTTAACTGCAGTGAAAGCAAATTTAAGAAAACAAATTGCCTCTAGCTAGACAAGCTATCCCCCACTCAACTGCTTTGAATAAAAAAAAAATGCTCTCCATCTGTAGCATTATACACAAACACACACACCAAAGCACACACTACCAACAAACAACAATTTAGGATAATCATGCATTTTTTTTTTTAACTAAACCTATGCCTTCCATGCATCATCAGCAGACTCTCCCACAGGGGCAAGCTGCACTGATTTACACCTGCAATGCCCCACACTGACACTAGGGGGCAGTATGTGACTTAAAAACATGCCCCGATGGAAGCCAGCGCCTCTGACAGGCCCATGTGTATGCTCCAAAAATTAAATGAAAATTTAAAGTCAAATTGATGTTATCCTCCATAAAAGCAATCCTCACAGCACACATCAGCAGCATTCCTACCAGCCATGTATATTGCGTGTGAATTCAACAGCTTCTAAACAATCATATGTTCTGCAATGAGGCTCCATACATGGGAGTTCTCTCATAATGAAGCTTAGCACATAGTACCTCAGCAGGATTAGTGCCTGGTCCCTTGTTTTCACTGCATATTTTCACAGATAGTCATTGTGTCGGGAGATCCATATCTCAGAAAGGTCGTCGTCTTTGAGGGATGTATAAGCTGTGGTCAGATGGAAAATGTTTTGTGTTTTTTTAGCATTTGAGAGCTGCAGGTATGTATGTAGTAATATATGTAGGTGATGATTTGCTTCCTGTTATGATTCATTTAAATAACTTTAATGGCTACAGATATAAGTTTTACATACACTGTTGCTTATAGGCCCATCAGGTGTAGCCAAGCAATCCAGTGAACTTCATGTGACCTGCTGTGCTGTAAAACACTTTTTAACAAGTGTACATTCAGATAATTTACCTAGTGCCGCCATACACAATTCAACACACTTGAATTGCTACAGTAAACAGATGATGAACGGCACAAAACATCCGTTTACACTGAAACTTGCAGGTGGGCATGACCACGGCGCTGACACATGCACTGCTCTATGAACAGAGTCAATTAGGAGCGGCTGCGGATTATTTCTTAATTAAATAGGGGCTACCTTAACCACAAAGGTACAGCAGCTCACACCTCACAGTGCAACACTAACAGCTGCCAGGCCTTGTTCTGCCGAGAGAGAGAGAAGGAGGGGGGGGTGTTCATTAAGCAGCGCTATCTCTCCTGGGCTTGTCCACCTGCCTTGATCACGTTTGCATTAATAATGCATCGCCGAGTGCAGTAATACAACCATTACATTCACTGCTCTTCTCAGCCTCTCGCTGGCAGCTCTGCCACCGCAACATGGGGGGAAAATTGTAATCTTTTTCTCCTTTATCCGGGGCTCCTCTTATATTGCCACCCCAAAGAACACATTTCTGCTGTATACACACACCAAAATGGCTTTACCCTTTCTCTTTTGGGTTCACTACACTTTGAAAACAATACAGCAGCTTCCGCCAGATAAAAGTTGACCATTTGGAGTCTGAAGAATGCTCATTCCTCCACAATTCCTTGTCTGGTATGGTAGCCTATATATTGCAGCAAGTAAAGAAGAAGAGTGTTTGTTTCGCTCAGAGAGAGAGCGAGAGAGGGAACTGATAGGATTCACAGCCGCAGACATGCCTTTCAAGGTGACCATGAATTTTAATGCTAGCAGGAATTGTTTGGGAAGATTCCCTTCAATTATTGGGCTCCCCTGATAGGAATAGATTGGGGGAGATTTGCATAGATTTCAAACACCTGTAATTAAATCTAAATGTGGCGTGGCCTCCCTCAAACAGCAGGCTTTATGTGCAAGAGGTCCAAAAACCCGGAGAAAAAGACACCATTTCCAGGGATCACATTCTTGTTAAAATTCACAGAATAATTGTCTTTGTATAGGAGAACAGTATATCCAAACAGTCAATAGGAGAAATGGAACCAGTTGCGGAGCAGGCGTGACTGCTTGCTGCTAGGGTAAATATTACTTATTATTTTCTAATGTAACACTCCTAAGCCTGAGCTCAGATTTCCATTTGGAAGCAAACATTAAGGAGATTCAGGAGCCATCCAAATGGCCAAGTAATTAATGTTACCACGCACGCCCAAGATATTAGAATGTTAACAGTGTTGGAGCCATGTGATTCCGAATACAGAGTGAGGGCTTTATTACTACGGCCCAGACAGGGGGTGACATCCCTCCTAATTGGGGACATCAGAGTTCCTGCTGCTGCGTCTTATCCTCAGTTCAGATCGCTCCTTTTTTTAATTTATTCACTTTCCCGTCTCCCCCCTTTCTTTCTCCTTCCTTCTCGCTCCTTATCACTGGGATCTGCTCTCATTAGCAGTCGGCTGCGGCCCCCCTCGTTTGCATTTCAAGTGGCGGCGCTGTGCAGGAGCAGCCCCGCTTTACCGTCAGCCGGGGAGAAGGAGAGAAAGAGAGAGGGAGATGGAAGGAGGCGAGAGCAGGAAGCCGTCGCACGCAGTTGATGCTTCATCACGGCGCCGCATCCCGACATCTGGGGCCGTCTTTTTTTCCCATGAGCGCCAGTGTGTCATTAACAGGATTAATCTGGGCCCTAATTTCCTAATGATCGCTGTTTTAATGTATGTGAACGAGTGCAGTCTCTTGACTCATTACCGCCAATTTGCCTGAGACACACATAATCAGACTCTCTAACAACCCACCAACATTTATTTTTGCTAATATGATTTTTTTTTTCCCCACTGTGAGCAAACACAGTTTAGTTCTGGCTGAGTGGATTCCCAATCAGTGCTCGCTATACGCTTTACCAACAGCCAAGGAGAAAAATCACATTTATCTCTGCACGCGTGGCCTACTGTTACTGTATAAACAGCCACAAATGTTGCTTAATGTCTTTAAATACATTATGAAGTGCATTAGATCATAACGTAACAAGTTTGAGTGTCAACAAAACGCATTGCTAACAGTATGAGTTTGAACACTGTGGTGGAAAACCAGTAAGCCCACTTAAACATTAACATCAAGTGTACCACTGACTGGGGAAATGGTCGGGGTTTTGTGGCCAGTGGTACCACAGCATCCAATAAACACACAGATGTATTCAAGCCCCGGGGCAGCTGCAGGGCAGACCTGTGAAACCTGGCCATGGTGTCTTGGTTTAAGGGAAACGTCTCAAGGATCTTCACCCAGGAGGATCCTCTGTGGCTTCTGTGACAGTTGACCTTTAACCCCTTCCAGCCTCCCGGCGGTGGAAAAAAAGTGGTTCGAGTCGCTTCTTTGCAGGTCAGCGGCCCTTGTGTGATTTCATAAAGCAGAGCCTCGACAGAGAGTGGGGATGACACAATGTTTAATATTAATGTTTGACGTATACAACACTGTCCATAAAGAATTGTTTTGAGCTTTTATGTCCATTAAGTATTTAACTACAGCTTTGTGTGCAGCTTCTACTCCAGGCTGAGACTGCAATCACTCATTGTTTTGTTAATGGCTGCATGGGTTCACAGACATATACAGGATGTGCAGATCTCTACTCGTCTTCTACTTCGTGACTATGGGATTATTAGTATTATTTGTAGTTAAATAATTTACTGCCTGTCTCATGTCCACAAAAATCAATAATCATTTGGGTGATTTAGTATGCATTGTATAGATTTGTGAAATCCTTATTATGGTATTAAAGCTGAAATATTATACTTTCATACCCTCAGATTCTTAATTTTCTATATTTATAAAAAGATGAGCTGGCTGATAAAAAAGATACACTTATAAAAAATAAAACGCGCATTCATGTTCAACTATAAAATACAGCATGTTACAGCGTACTTACTGAGCCACGGTGTGTAAGCAGCATGTGTGCTAATGTGAGGCGTCAACAGAGGAAGCAGAATCTCACAGCTGGCAATAATGCAACACCCCAATATTTGAAAACTTGTGTGAAAGGCATTTAAACATAACTGATATCTGATTTCATCTGTGACGGAATATTAATTAAAGTCCTTTAAATGCCAGCCTGCTAATTGGTTTGCACCTGCATATGAGGAGCAGATTTTATGATTAATATTACCCCCAACTCACCTCTCTATCCCCGGTAAAAACTCCTGGTACAAGTAGAGGAGTGCAGGGTAAATATTGAATCTGGGACTAAACTCCTGCTGCACACGGCAGAGCAGGGGAAGGAGAGATGTGTGAGAGTTGAGAAGCTGTCCTAATTAAGAAGCTGTAATCAGGCTTGGAGCTAGGGGGTAACTCCCTGGGTGTCATTTGTGATATTAAACCATGCTGTCCTCCTCCTTCTGTTTGTTGTGCTTCACTGGCTGGAGCTAATCCCTTTTAATATAGCCGCAAATATGCAAATGGCCGTTTCAATATACCGAACCTGCGATAGCTATCCTCTGTTAATTCAACAAAAGTTAAGAGCAGGACCTTGTCAGTCAAACTCCCCGTCCCCTCATAACAATACTAATGTTTTCCATTACGCACAGTCCAACTAATTAAGGGGAAGTTTGTGTGGAGAAGGATTTGCGGCTCCCAGGAGAACGCAGGACATGGCTTCTTTCACTTCTCAGGGTTGGCCTCAGGCGGATCTGAAAGTTGTTTGCTTACACTCTTCAAATCTTCATAAAATAATGCAAAACTGGAAATGCACATAACAAACGTCTCAAGTCCGGTCTAGACCAGCTCCCCTGGCAAATGCAATACTCTCTGCACGAGCAGTCGTGGAATGAAAAGCTCAGCATCACTGTCTGTGAATAGATGGCGCAGTTTGTGAGCGAGGTTCGAAAGGCCAAGTACCCCCACAATGAGATAGCTGCATTTATATCCTTGCGACACAATTCATAAATAATGGATGAATCTGTAGATCTCTAGCACCCTGTGCATCTACATGTCACAAGTGACTCAATGATGATACCATAAAGCAGAGCTAAAGTGGTTTAAGGTCTATTCTGTGGAAGTCTCAGGATAAAGAGGGCTAAGAGAACCAGGGGACACACTTCCTCTAGTATTCCCCTGCCGCCTGTGGGGAATACTAGAGGAAGAAAAACTCTGCTCTCAGCTGCTTAACCTCCCGACTAAAAGCAACCCAAGAACACTGTTACCGCCAGCTGATGGTGGGAGCTCCACGAGCGCAGGCTGGGCTGCTGCTCGATTCCTGCTTCATTTCAGATGAAGTCACAATAAAAAGGGTGGATGAAACTCATATTAACTTCCTGAAGCACTACGAACAGATCAGTCAGTCCTGAGTTGCAGGGACGCCATTATTTAGGAAGTAGCTTGGCTAGTGAAGCCAATACAAAAGTGCCTTTAATTTGTATTCTCTCTAATGTCCAGCAGGGGGCAACTCCACTGGTTGCGAAGAGAAGTTTGATTGTGTATAAGTCAGAATCAACATCTCACTTGAATGAGTTTATGGTCTAAGTCGTTAGTGTCAAGTCTTCTTCAATACACCATCACAAGGTAGCCACAACCATTAGCATCCACTGCTTTCTCATCTATTCCACTGTAAATGGGTACATAATTTACTATACAAATATCATGTAGTAGTGCAGTTTTTCATAGACTTCTATAAAATTGGGTTAATAATAATCACAGCTGCTGTATACATGCCTTATAATGCGCAATTTGCATTTGGCACTTAGGTTCACATAGCCCTAGGTTCACATAGCCCTAACATACAACCTTTATGGAAGATGTCCTCACATAATAGGGTAATTACTGTGTTTAGTTACTTGTAAGAAGCACTGTGTAGCTAAAGCCTGACTGAATTCACAGTTACCTTCAATCACTGTGATGTTAACAGGCATCATGTCTGACTTGACAGTTGCTGGAAGGTGTTACCTCTGTGAGAGTGCAATGCTGGGCTATGACCTGTTGTTAATGGTAGTCAGATTGCAGCCTCATAGGTGCGAATGAGGTGAAAATGAGGACTGAATGGAAACGGCTGAGACCCTGTATTCACTGTATGTTTGTGTCATGCGCTGCTCTAAACAGATTTAGCGAATAAGCCTCAATACAGATGCCCAGACAAAAAAAAAAAAAAAAAAAATCTCATAGCCTAAAGAATACAGCATGAGTACACTTGCTTGTGCATCCATCCCTCAGCAGCAGCTGCATTCAGTCTGGGAAAGCTTTCCGACGTTGCATTTTAACTTGCTGGGTAAACTCAGCCACCCTTGTGCCCCTTCAAATAGCTGTGGAAAAAGCTCCTTCAGTGGCTGTTCAATTATTGATTGACAGTAAAAAGCTTGTGGGTTCATTAAGATCATAGATGTGCTGGGGGTAATGCTCCAAAACTGGGGTAACTGCACAGCACTTAGTCACAGATGGCCCGGTAACAGTGCTCAATAGCTGGGAGGAAGGAGCGCAGACAGGAGCCTCAGTATCACGCTGAACCCGGTATTGGTGTACCATTAAACACTGAGCCAGACTGTTTCTGTTAAGGATCTGTGTATCTGCTTGAGGGGAGCTCAAAGCAACAGCCACAGACAGCCTCCTCAAGGATGCCACGTAAACGTCACCTCTTCCTCTTGTTAGAAGGAGCCCTCTTTCTCGCGATGCTGCATGCGAATTAAGTCTGGCGTCTGCTAAGGCGCATGAATATCCATATCGGTGATCGAATCAAATCCTTTCTGAGAACGCAGAATGGAAATGTGCCATTGCCAACACGTTTCTACCCTGATCCACACTGAGCAGCGAATGACTTTATGTGACAATCTTGGCTGATAGGCGCAGACACTTTAGCTCCAGAGACAATTTATTGGGGGAGTTTACATTTCAGGAAGTGAGGGTGAAGGCTGGCTGTGACACAGTGAAGCCAGGTAATGGGTCTCTCAACAGAAGCAAGCAGAATATGAAACAAGAGACTACTTCATTAAAAAAACCTGCTATCTAGGTCACATGAACTAACTGCATAAAGATCACTGAATTATTAACTATAATTGGGGCACCTAGTTGAAACAGATTGAATCAAATAAGGAACCTTTGATAGTATGTTTATAAAAAGGATTGTAGCACCAAAAAACCCTAATAAGCCACAGAAATACATTGCATTTTCTTAAATTAAATTTTGTCTGACAATATAAATAGCATTATGATTGTTGCTTCCTGACTGCCAAGCAATAATCAGAATGTTAATATGAAAGATTTTCTTGACTTGCAGTACTGAAGGTTCATAATTAAGTCAGACAGAGGACTTCTCCATTCCCCCTGAGGTAGACCAGGTTAAATTGAGTTGAAAATGAGATTTTAGCATCCCCTGCAATAATAGCGGGAAGCTGAACTTGGGTATGATCTCTGTTAATAGAGTGAGAGCACAGGAGAATTTGGTGTTACGCTGTGAATAGAGGCAGAACAGGTGGAAACTAGGATCCTTTTCATGAACAGGCATGAAGTCAATTAGACAGGAGAGAGGGAGTGTGAAGAGGGGTGGGAGGAACATGTGCATATAGGCAGGAGGAATCTGCAGCCGGTATTTTGGTAGAAGTAATGTGACATAAAATATAGGATAGGATAAAGCAGCAGACTTAGTCCTATAAAAGAAAACTAATTCTGCTTTTTTAAGTTTTATTGTTCTTTGTTCAACGTGGTAGTCTGGTAGTTGGGAGAAAAGAGCCTACATAAATATCTTCTTACTCTCACACTTAGACTTCTAGTCAACCTTTAATGTAAATGATGAGCGTATGTTTGTAATACCAGGATTATTTCAGGTTGATACATCTGCATTATAAAGCTCTATTTTGCCTTTCTCAGCGTAGGTTTTTGTAATCTTCTAATCTCCTAGTGCCACCTTTTTGGTGAGCTAGCATGTTACTCCTTCCAGAGATAACTTCAAAACTTCAGTAAATCAAACTAGCATTAAAAAAAAGTGTTTAATGTCAAGGCAGAGCTGCTTATTGATGGTGAAATTGAACATTATACTTATTTTCAACCAATCTATGACCATCAGCTGTTGGATGCTGCTATATTCAGATTTTGGACCTAGACTTTACTATGTTTGGATGAGAAGGTGGAGCTATGTTATTAGCTAACTAGCTAGCTTGGTACAAAACAGATTGTGCTTTATTAAACAGCTGAGACCTAAAACTATTCGGTGAACTAGCATGGTAACCCTTACAGAATTAGCTTGAAAACTTCAGTAAATCCACGAGCATCAAAAGTGTTTAATGTCATAGCAGAGCAGCTAATGAATGGTGAAATTCAACATTTTCTAATTGTCCACCAATCTATGACCATCACTTCTTGGATGTTGCCATCTTGAGATTTTGGACCTAGACTTTACCATATTTGGATGAGAAAGTGGAGTTATGTTATTAGTTGACTAGCTAACTAGCTAGCTTGGTACAAAAAA
>JAOWBC010001052.1:25826099-25836754 GCA_028566105.1 Hypoplectrus providencianus | reverse complement strand
TCAGCTAATACTTTAACCGAGGCTAACACTCATCCTCATTGCCCATTAAACTGCTCATTATTTTCTCAACTAATTACATTGCTTGGAAGTAGAAATATGTTGAGAATATGGAATTAAAAATCACCTGACTTATCCATTTTCTACTTTCCACAATATCAATCAATACTTTGCAGAAATATGTGGAATTCATATTATGTTTATTTAAAGTGTACATGCATGAACTGTAAATGGACCCTTATAAAAAGAGAAAATATTGGAGTATTTACTTTTTTATCTCAAAAATTCTTTGTAATGCAAGAAATGTATTGACTATTCATACACTTTAATTCACCATACAGTTTTACAGTTTTACACCTCATACAGGAATGAATAAATGATGTGACACTCATCGTCTTTGGTGCATTTCCACATGTTCAGATGAGATTGTTTACCACATGGCTGCTGTGGGGGCTATAAAAAGATTCTTTCAATTAAACGTTGTTGTCTTTAACATTTCAAATATGCAATTAGTGTAATTGGTAAGATGACTCTTTGTGATCCATTGTGGAGGATGATAAGGGTGCAGGCCTCATCAGTCCCCTCTCAGCCCAATTCGTCGGCCTTTCATTGTAATCTGCTTCACTAGGCGCACTCCTGCCCTCCCCATTAGGACTATCCCCAGTGGAGAGCCTTTTCCTGCATTACACTGTAACAGGCTTGTTAATAATACATTAATGAAGAGCTGCTCCTCCAGATTAGGTGGTGGCCCCCTGATAATGGGGAGCTGGAGGAGGGCCAGGCAATCACCTCACTGTTGTAATCTAACCTTGGGTTAAATAAGCTTTTGTTAGTGAGAGAGAGAGCATGAGAGAGAAGGGGGGGTGGAGGGGGGTGACAGAGAGCATTCGCCTAAGGAAATGTAAATGACTCTTTTGTCTCAGACAAGGGTGAAAATATGAAACGGTGAGGAAGCAGAACTAAAGCTCTCTGCTGTTTGTGGGTTACCGTACATAATTGCGTGGAGGAAACACAATTACCAGATACTTTGGGAGATGACAGGTGATTTTTGCTCTCTGCTTGTGAAGTGCTGCAGACAGAGTGAAATGCAGCACTGTCAGCAAGTGCATGGCAGGGATCCTTCCTTATATGTCACATTTTCTCCTGTTTCCTGTGAGTGACGGTCCGCGCTCGCACACGAGATGTACTGCTCTGGGTTTGGAATCCTTGCTTGCAAATGTATTCTGATGCTAGCAATCAACAAACAATAAACAGAGGGAAAAAATGCCAACGAGTTTGGCTTAAATATTTTAAATACCCGGCGCTCTTTTTGAATGGTATTCCACTCTCAGGATGTATATGCTTGTCTTGTCTGCGTGCTGTTTTGGCAGCATCTTCCCCCCTGTCTGTCTCCTAATAGAAATTTTGATAGAAATATCAGAAGGAGATTTTAATCACAGGGGTGTTGTGCATGCTTACTTATCTGAACCACAAAGGAGAAAAAGAATTTCCAGCCGACGCTGTCACCCCTCTCATACGGCAGCCTCTGTCAGGGAGAAATGTGCCTTAAGACACATCTCCCATTCAGGCTATGTAACACTTGCCAAACTGCAGCAAACTTAACAGCAGCTGAGAACAAACGGAATGAGGAAGCGATAGGAAAATATGATTGAATGAAATGTTTCCTAGAGTCAAATACAGTATGTTAAAGGAGAGCCTTGAGAGAAAACATTCAGGGGGAGAAGGTAAACACAACCATTAAGTTTCTAACTGAGACAGAGTGCACAGGGAATTTGGATTGTGCTTTCGTCTCCTGAACCCCCCCATCCACCTCCTCCTCCACCTCCTCCTCCTCCCAACCCAGCCTTTGTTTTGTTCTGTTCCTTAGGGTGTTTTGATAGGGACAAATTTTAAAATCCACTGCTCAAGCATTTAATTTAAACTTTTAAGGATGAAGCAGTCAGTTGTTTGACAGCCACCTATCATGTTATCACAGGATTAAAAGGTGATAGCAGCAGTTATAGGCCACGTAGATGGGTTAGGGTGGAGTATGTTCAGAACTAGTGTCCACCTCTAGTGGCAGTGGTAATAATAAATATAGGAGCAAAGGAGCAATTATGTAGTAAAAGGAGCAACGGAACCTGATACAGCACTTGAGAACAGTCCTGCGCCAACTTGGAGACAAAATAATATAATCGTGCTGTTCTTCCAGACCACCTTAATGTTACCAAACCTTGTGGATTCTATTTGAAAGGTGAAGCAGGTCATTATGCAGGAGATGTGACCAAGTGGCAGCCTCCAGAACTTGAAAGTGACACCAATGTGGAAGAGCGAAAAACTACAATTCCTCGACTGGCGACTTGTGGCTGGCTGCATAAAGGAATCATTAACTCCTACTTTAAAAGACCAACTTCAAAACAGAAATCAACAAAACTCATCTGCATTACAGAGGGAAGAGAAAGAACCAAGCGCTGGGTTAGGGTTATGCTCACAGACTTTGAGCCCCATCATGGCTTTTCAGAAAATTTTGGTCAAGGTCACTGCGTCCAAATTTTATCTGGTTGTGACACTTAAAATATATCAAGTGTGAGTCTATCATGGCACCATGACATCATTTGGTAGACACTGAAGTTTGACCTTCAACCAGGAGACATGGGTTTGCACCCTGTGTAAAACAAAACAAGAAAGATTTAAGTCTCTTGCATTTGTTCAGTATTGTAAGGTATTTAATATAAATCATAATCCTTTTTCTTTTTTTGCTAGCAATGTTGTTTCTTTTTCCTGAATGTAACCATGCTCATTTAGTGCCTAAACCTACAAAGCTTTTTTATGGTATGATAACTTTCCGCTCATATACTAGGTGGAGTATAAACCTTCATATGTATAAGGCTGACAACAAATGATGACGGAAAATTTAATGGGCTGCTAAGATTTGAAATGGGTGAGTTTGAAGGAGCGAAGGCTATGTCAACATATGTCCTTCACCTCAAAGCACAAAACTGTAAATGCAACATCCTCCTCAGTAAAGTTCCTGCCAAGAAACTCCACTAAAGACATGTCTTCTACTTTTGTCTGTAATAAATAAATAACAGCACAAATAAAACTTTGGGGGAGTGGATTAAAAATAAAGAGCGTCTGCTGGAGTAAAGTCAGTCATGTTCAATTAAGCCCTTACAACCAATGTTCTTTCTAAAGTTGGGGTAATTTGAAGCTCCCTGATGTTTTCATACAGCCCTTTTCTACTTATCTTCACATAAAAGGGGCAGTTCAGAAATTGTTGTCCCAAAGTAAGTTCTAAAAGACCTTCAAATCATTAAGTATGAGTTTTCAAAGAGCTGCCGATTGAAAGCCAATGGGAAAGTCCTCACACTTTTATCTTGGATGTTAAAGAAAAAGATGAGGATCTTGAGCCTGGGCCTTTCAGATAAATGAATATATTTAATTTTTGAAAGAATCACAGACTTGGTGTCTTTGGTCCTCATGCCTACTGGGACCAAGGCGTGAAGAAGTCAAAGTTTTTTTTTCTCCTTCTCTCCATCTCTCACCCTGCTGTACTCATAAAGAGGAATAGGCCCTGAAACCTCACTGGGCCTCTAAGTTGATTTATTTATCAGGTCTACTCTGCTCCCGAGTGATGGCTGTGTGTGATGGATACCCAGGGGTGGGTCTTCGCAGAGCATCCCCCCTCGTCCTCCTCCCCCCCTTCTCCTCCACGCTCCCTCGTCGTGGCATCAGAGCTCACGCCTGACACTGGGCTTTCATCGCGGGGGCACGGCTCAGGCCCCTGCTCCTAATGAATGCCGAGCGGGGCTGCGGCTGCTGCTAGCATTTGCAAGAATGTGACTGACCAGGCCATTAAACACAGACAGGTTAGCTCTCACATTCCCACAAGTCCCTCATCCCCCTCTGCTGCAGACGTGGCGCTGCGCTGTACGTCCTACCCATATGCCACAGCTGTTTGTTTAGCCCTGGGAGAGCTCTCTGTCACCCTGCCAAAACTCTACTCCAAGAGACTCCTGGAAACCACACATGCAATACAACAAAACAGACTCCCTCATCAACCTGGAGTGGAAGGAAAGACAGATAGACACAATGAAAAAAAAAAAAATTCTAAGTGTATGAAAAGCACTGGCACTCTTTCTCAGAAAAAACACAACTTTTAGGTTTCCTGCTGTCGAGAGTCCCAAAAAGTCCTTTTGTTATTTGTTCCAAAATGGCTGCTGTTGGTAACAGAAAACATTTGTTTGTTGTTGTTTGGTTATCATCGCCGTGTTCCAACATGTTAACGGAGCGGGGACCCGCTGATAGAAAGAACATCTGGCTTTTGTGCATAGCTGAAAGAGCACACATATATTATACATGATGTTCTGTACATCTGCCAAAGAGGCAGCCTGTATGTTCCTCAATCAGTGCAAACACAAACACACATAATAACACACTCTTTCTCTGGTATTTGCACCCAGCCAAGCCTCACATTTAACTTCCTTCTAATATATATAAGCTGGATTAGTTTGTACAGGATTTAAAAAAGATGCCTTCGTAGCTTGTTACATTTTGTTGCACTATGGGGCAGACAGAGTTAAATATTGAGTTTTCCAATTAGGGAATTTTCAGAGAAAACAGATGGAGTGCCAATGGTGTTACAAGCAACACCTGAATTCTGTCAATAATTATATTGTGCTCGGGTTGGGAGGTAAAACTAGCTGAAACTATCAACTCTCTTGACATAATAAGCACCTCCTTTGTCAGCAGAGACATTTGTGTTTGACAGAATCGCACTGTACTAAACTTCTGTTTGATTCAGCTAAAGACGAAGCTACATGAGAGCCTGTGGCATTGCAGCAATAAGCTGCCGCTCAGGGACGATGTATAGATGACTGACCATGCAAAAAGAAAATGAATGTTATACAATGCATGAAAATGCTTCAACTTGCCATATCTGAACACTAAATTGTCCAGTATAACATGCATGCCAACCATCTGAGCAGTAATTCCTTTGGGGTCGGAGTTAGTTAGGTTCCACTCACCATCTGTTTCATGTCTGGTACGATAGCAGGAACTCTCACATCTTTTCCAAACCAGCAAAGGAATATCAACTAACCACAAGCAGACACTTCTTTTTCAAAGAAGTCACATAAATATTGGGAACCTTCGATTAAAATAGGAGCACAGGATAATGATTTTTGTATTCATTAGTTATGTGACTGAAATCTTAGGACAACCATGTCCCCTAAAGCCATAAACATAAAACTTATGCACATTAGCTAATACCTTTTGTCAGAAACATGATGCTGCCTGGATTTTTAATCAATAAATGTATGTTTTAGAAATTGTCCTGCAGTCTACATATTGGAAACTAGAGCATTATTCACATTTTTGTGGATATGCGTAAAGGAAAACAACAGTTTACTACAAATGAAGTTTTATTTTCATGCTGCTGGTGGTTTTATGAAGCGACTATGCTTCCCTTGAAGCGCCACCCAGTCACAGCACTGTGGCTGTGGGGAGCTGCACTTTCAATTTAGTAAGCCTTGCCTAACAGCTAGTGGCCTACACTTAGTACATGCACCATTATCAGTAAAAGAGGCTGAGAAGTAGCTTCACAACTGTTACATCCAGCAGGAGAGAGACGGGAGCTATCGCTAGCTGCTATGCTGATGTCCAACAGAACTAAATAACGTAAGAACAGATGAGATAACAGATAAAGTTGCTACAAGTTGGGGAAAAAATATAAGCGCTTAGGTCCAAAAATGATGACAATTCAACAGCTATAATTTGTAACTTTAATAGAGATAACTGCATTTAAACACGGTCAGCCATATTTTAGGTTGTGGCCTGATCTTATATCTTATATCTTATATGTCATATCGCACTTTACATTGTGGAAGATTAGAAACATTTCTTGTATGTTACAATCATGGTTTGTATCATCAGTGGATAAGGTCGGTATACTACACGGCAGATGTTAGGCTTTAAACGTTTTCTCTTGGTAAGAGTTGGTGGTGTGGATATTACTGAATGATAAAAGTGACACTGCAAATACATTTGAAAAGCATTTTAAGAGGTAACTTATTATTCGTATTAGTAGTTATTTACTTTGACTAAAGAGTAACTTAGTAAAGTAACTAGTTTGTTTTAAAAGAAAAAAAGTTTAAAACAAAATACAACAAAAGGAAAAACACCAACAACAAATTGAACAAAGCAAATTGTACTTAAAGGTATTTTTAAGTCAACCGTTTCCGACAGCCACTTTACACTATGTCCCGCACACACACTTATGCACACACCAAACAAACTCTAAATAGATCCAGTAAATTCAGTACAGAGTAATGCATCTCACTGTTGGCTTACAGTCCAAAATATGTCACATTGTCCCCTGACATAAAACAGCACACCTTGTGCCTTATGTGTCACATCTATTTGCTGTCAACTGGAGCATGCGTGTGCTCAACATGCAGCACGATCGGCACTTCTGTTCTCACAGGAAAGTTTCACCGTTCCATGCCGTCTAGCCGTGAGAGTGATAATTGGATAATGAGTAAATAAACTGTTAGAGTCTCCGTGTTTTCACTCTTCACGTAAAAATGGTTAAATGCAGAACTTTAACTGAACACACACCCAGCTACTGAGCCGCACACACATAGACACACAGTCTGACGCTCTCTCCAACACGACTGAGGTAAACTTGTCATAGAGAGGAGCAGCTATTTGGAGGCCATCTTGTTGTGTGTGTCTCCTTGGCTGAACTGCAGGGAACAATGACAGGAAGGAAGCAGGCTGGAGGTGAGTGAGGTGTGAGAGCCCTAAGAGTGTGTATCCAAGCCCTAATTAACTCTCTGCTGCTTCCTCTCTCCCTGGCATTCCTGCCTTCCTGGGGCACATGCCAGTTACACGGATGGTGTGTGTTTATGCATGTGTGTACTGTATGCGTGTGTATTTGTGTGCACCGTAATATCACTGTCACCGTCGTTTGTTCCTGTGCTCCCCCAACCCCCCCCGGCCTCCCTCCCGTTCGCCTGGCATGCCTGCCCTCCTGTGTCAGGTTTTGTGAAGCATCCTGAAGCCACCGGATGGAGCATAATTACCCTCTGCTCGCCGTGAACCCTTGTCCCCCCAAACAAGAGCTTTCTTAGACTGTATCCATAAACAAACCAGCACCACCACCCTCCTCCTCCTCCTTCCCCTCTTCGTGATGTGCCACCCACTCATTATGGGTGTTCGTCTCACTGTAGACCTGGTCAGAGAGTGCCCCTGAGTCTGACAGCAGCTTTTTAATGACACCTCAACATGGTAAATGTTCTCTAACAATACTGTCGTGTATAGTAGGTTCTGACCCTCTTCTTAAACTAGAAAAGTCAGCTATAAGTACGACCTACGACAGGGGGGGGCTGCTGCTTACTGGAAATGTATAAGAATAAAACAAAAATAAGCGATTTATTTATCCCAAGGTGCACCAGCCGCCCGGCCCCTCATTTTGCTAAGCCCATTGCTTTAAGTAGCCTTGTCAGAACTTGATGCGAGCCATTAAAGGCAGTGATGATGCACTATGGCACCCCCCACTCTGACAGCCGCACTGTCGCCGCCAAGCTGCAAAGCTTTAATACATGACTAGGAAGGCGTCCAAAGACCAGAATAAATAAAGGAGGGAAAAAGATGAAATGCATGCGACAGTGAGGCAGACAGCTGAACAAACGCAATGACTTAGAAAATTTGCCTAACAGCTCACTCTTCCCCTACTCTTTACACAATCAACCATGTAAATTATTGAGATATCATGAAAAATAAATAGTTCAATAAAAAAAAAAAGCCAATTATGCTGTTTAGCTGCATATATCAGTGTTTTCTTCCTTGGTAATGAACGGAATGAAAAAGACTATTGTTTATGTGGAAAACAGTCGAGATCTAAGAGATGTTGGAGTGTCTCGGAGTATGGAGCAAATCCAAAGCAAAGAGGGCTCAGACCACCAAATAACACAGCTAGCTGCCAGCCTTTATCTCTCCATCCAACAAGGTTATCTAAGAAATCAAATCAGGTGAACTTGACATGGCTCACTTCCAATCCGAGTCAGGGTAGCTCCATGGCTGCAGAGGCACCATCTTTGAAGCATTAGCTGAATGAGTCCTGCAGAAGAGAGAGTGCAAAGGCTGTGTTAAATGTCCATTGTTTTAACGGTTTGAGGCTTTATCCCTGTGTTCTCCAGTGGCGCTTCCTCAAAGAGTAATGCCCTGGGAGTCCAGGCGCTTTGAGCAGGGACTAGCCCTCTTCCTCTGGTCCTTACATGTGATCTCCTTGATTTTAATGAGGCCACATGGACCCCCTGTGATGTGCTTTGGAGGATGGGGAGATCCCGCGCTCGCTCTGAGGCCGTGATGGTGGTTGAACACCAGTGACCCCTTCTCCCCCACCCCTCGGTTCAGCCTGGGCCTCTCAGGCACTTCTTATGTTTTATTAACCAGGTTCACTGGTTCACACTCTTCTGAGGAGATACAACAGCCTGTCAATCATCTGTCTGTATAAAGTGCACTGTAGCTTCACAATGGAGCCTGCATGTATCACATGCACTGGATCGATAAGAAATCTTTCTGACTGCTTCACAGAGGATGTTGACAATGTTGTTGCACCTGAATATTAATCAGACCTTGGGAGTCCTCCGACAACCCAAAGGCAGTAATTTAACCAATTAGTCTTGTCATGTAGGAATGATGAAAATGTCTAATTATGCTTGAAGGTGATGGTTGAGCACAAGCAGAGTGTCAGAACCATATGCAGCTCAACTTGCTGCTAGCAGCATTATACGCCAACAGACGATGTGACATCATCTATTTGTTTATGGACTACCATTTTAAAGCATGGCGTTTGGCATTTTATCTGTCGCCATCTTGGTTTTTTTTGTAGCCAGAAGTCACAATATTCTGACATGAGAATGGGTGATAAGCTGGTTAACAGCTCACATTTGTGCTAACTGGTGCCAAAATGAAATGCCAAAATCATAAAGTGTCATTGTAACAGAACTGTACAAGACTTTTTTTAGGGGGCCAAATTTGTAAGATGATGATACTATAGACAACACATCTGTCGCAGTTTGTCGCTCACAATTAAAAGTCAGACCGTAACTTACAACACTGTGCTGTATTGAAGTAAACTTGAAACTAGTGACCGAGACTCACTTATTATTTCCATGAATAGTTGTGAAAATGTGGTAAAACAAATCTCACATCTTCTGGAGGTGCTAGCATATTAAGGCCATAGATACATGTTCCTGTGCACATGCGCATGCGTGTATTAGAATATTAGCAACAGTGAGAAAAGACGTGTCAGTGTCTTTATTGCGTGCATTCACACTCAGTCAAAAGAGACACCATAGAAGATGAGACGGGAAGACAGGAGTTAGACATGGGAGAGAGGCAGCAGGCCTGCACAGGATCCAACACGGGCCTGTCATGTCAGCATTGGGCTCTGCACCTTCTGCGCACAGCTACGCACAGGATGCTTAATTGTTCACATTGTTTACATTTTCACCTTCCTTTATAGAAATCCATTATTTCACCTTGGAGATTTGTGTAGGTTTTAATCATAGATATGTAAATTTTGGATGGGGTGTCACTTATGGTTAACCCTGTGGGGGATTAATGCTTTTAACTGTGCATGGGTAAAAACGCTGCAGATACAAATTTCCTTTTTATGTATTTTATTATTACTTTTAATTTTGCACTTAAGGATATTTGTCACGGTGTTGATTAAATTAGTAAACAAGAGTGAATGGGAAGTACAGGTGAGAAAAAGGCTGCACGATTATACGGGGTAAAGGCAAAGGACAGACAGCATACTAGCTGCAGTTTTGATAAATCAAGACTTCCCCATAAACATCATGTGGCAGGCAGTATTGGACTATTTCCTGACACACATCCACTGGTACTTCACTATTTTATTGGGGAGTCTTAACTTCAACAATGGGACACTATTCCACACCTAACAAGGATCCTCGGAAGATTCTCAGTGGGTGCACAAAGTGAAATTTTACTTTATTAAAAGTGTTTTCAAACTGTATTTTCAGTTGGGTTTTTTTTAGGTTGTAGAAGGATTGACTGGTCTATCCTGCCTCACTCCAGGTGTCATATCTCTGGGCAGCTGTGGCTCGGTCGGTAGAGCAGGTTTGGAAGGTCGTTGGTTCGATCCCTGACCATGCACGTCCTTGGGCAAAATACAGAGCCTCAAAACGCTCCCAATCCTACAAATAGTGAATGTATTACTATGTGAATGGCTGAATGAGTGCTGTGTGTTGTCTTCAGGCACTTTGAGTGGTTGCTAAGTCCATTAACCATATTGGAATTATCATTATCACCCGCCTGTAAATAACAGACACGTCAACATCCAAAAATGTTGGAACATCCAGGTCTTTGAACATCAATATATTTGACTTCACTCACTTCACTCAAACAACTGACACGTCAACTTATGCAACATGTCAGGAAGAGTCTATCAAAAAGATGCTTTTTGTGGCATTATCCAAAATTAGAGCTTTGCACATGCCATGTATAAAATAAGTGGATGCAACCACTGGCATTATACAGGGGGTAACTCCATTAGTGGTTCACAGCCATGCACAAGAAAGCCCAAAAGTATTCACCTGGGTAATGCATGCTGAGATGGCGTTTACCTGCTCTTACGTATTCAGAGT
>JAOWBC010001052.1:25805379-25819899 GCA_028566105.1 Hypoplectrus providencianus | reverse complement strand
CGCTTGGAGGAGAAGCCTATATGAAGCATCTGTTCCAGTCACGGCATCTCTTCCTCAATTATACCAACATTTGAATCCACACAAGTCATTACCGCCTTCCTAAAACAGCATTACCAAGCGGAGGAAGGGGCCACACACCTCAACACTTGTTGTAAATCCAATTTCATTTTAAAACTCGTCCGTACCTGCTGGATCGGGTCAGCAGTTCCACCACTGAGAGCCCGCAACAGTCTGTTTTCAATTGCTATTCTAAGTGGATAAACATGAACTTAAAGAAGCATTGAGACTTATTGAGTTCAGCTCATCTCTGTCCTCCCTCCACCCAGAAAGCTGCGCTGTATGTCATTGCTTATGCGGCTTCCACTGCTGATAGGCGCTATTAAGTCTGAAAACTTATGAAACAGCCATCTGACAGATATCTTTGTCAGTCCGAGGCCATATACACATGAATACAAACAGAGCGGTTCCATTTTATTAAAAGAAAAAGACCTCTTGACTCCACTCAGGCTGTAATATTTTCATATATATGTATTATTCTGCATAAAAGTATTTATAAATTCAGAGAGGGGAGGTTGTTCCTTCTCTCTAATAACTGTAGATGGGACTATTTTGGTGCGGTGTATGTTATTTTTAGGATGTGGTGTTGATATTTGAACAGAAAACACCACAACATAACATAACATTTTTTTTGTGTGCAATTTGGGTTTTGAATAATTATAATAATAAGAATGAACTCAATCTGAAGTGCATTTATTCTAATTAACCATACTTATTGACGAAATGAGAAAATTTCGAAATAAAATGTGCAACATGAAAACTAAACAAACACTTAAGAATTAGGGTTAGAAGATATGTTGCAAAACTTTACAAAAATGTATCCCAAAGAGGCCATCATTTGTCCTGTTTTTCTTTCAATAAATATTGCATAGAAAGTAAACAGACGAAGACGACAGTAATGGCCAGAGCGGCGAGTTTACATTCTGCCACGCTTTTCAAATGGACCCTCAGTGGGAGCAGAGAAGAGGCCTTTCTCCGTGACGTGTCCCACAACAGTGTGGTGAAGGACAGGCTCAGGAGAGGAAAGTGACATTTAAGAAGAGCTAAAACAATGGAACAGTAGTGCTTTAATGTCTCATAAGACGTCCTCTAAACATGGCTTTTCCATCTGAAAGCATCTCCATGCTGAGTCAAGTGCACTAACTGTGCATGAAAGAGCTTGTTCCCTCAGGACGAGGCTGCCTGATACCCGCAAGAATAAACTGGCCTTTAACTGCCGAGCTGCACACAGCGCAGATACACAGAGTGAAGCTCCCAAACAGCACCAGAACCAGAGCTGCACATTTGCACAGCAGCCAACACGCGAGAGCTGAGAGGGCTCCGTGCTAATGAGAAAGATTTAAAAAGGTTTTAGTTTTCCACAGTCAGGGGACATCATGTACAGGGATTGCGGTTTAACACTTTCAAAGCCAAGAGTAACACAAATAATACTTTGAGAAAAACTGTAATGAAGCCTGCTCTGACCAGGGAAATGGGAAAAAATTAGTAATTATAATAATTATAAGTTGCTCAGTAAAAACTTGACCTTTATTAATATATTTATTTATATTTGAGGATAATAATAAATAATATAAAACTTTATTATATCATTTAAATTAAAACATATGTAAACCTGAAAATTAGAACTTACTTTCATAAATTATTTAGTTATGATATGCTTAATTAAAATTCAAAGATACATATTGATCAAGCTGCAAGTCAATATTTTAATTTACTTTTTTAGTTTGATTAAAAAAGTTCAAGCAGACTTATTATGACAGAATTAGTTATTGTAACTTAATAAATATTCCACAGTTTAATTTTATTTCATAATTTTCTTATGCTGGACATGAGTAGCCATTAAATTGTGAGCACATTTCACCTAAACAATAAAACATGGAAACACAACACTTGTTTCTTATATGTCTTATCATTTAAACTTACAACATATTTTTTTATTTATCTCTTTTAGTTTGAATCATAATGACGTGTCGTTGATTATTACTATCCTTTAGTTTTGATTTCATCTATTTTCTTTTATATATCTAATGAACTTTCATGCACTATCATGAGTCCTCATATGCCATCAGGCCTCAGTCTTACTGAGCAGTGAAACAGAGCATTGTGAAGACTTGACCTCTGAGTTATAACACTCAAAGATTTGTTTCTGTTTCTCTCAGCCCTACTCCAGATTTGAACTAATGCTTTCCAAGAATGGCCTTTTCTCAAGGTGAGATTAAAATTAATGGGAGCGAGCGTCCCCACCGTGCCCCGCTGGGTTCGCTCACAACAGTTTGGAACAGGCTGTTCATGAAAACAAATATTTTTTGCCAAGTGGCTGTGGTTGTGAAGTACATACGTCCCGCAGCTCTGATTTTACATCCTGTCACATTAATGATTCAAAGCACTCAATATAAATATTAAAAGTAATAGCTTCGCTATTCAGCTATTACTCCATCATTCCCTGAAATCATCATAAAACATTCAGAGCCTTTTAGAAAATTTACACACTTGAATTTGATGGCAGGGAAAGCAGGCTGTCAGAGCGCGAGGTCCTGGAAGCTTAAATAATAGTGGAAAGCTGTTTATGGAACATGCTTTATTTATTCATCGTCTCAGAGTAAGGTCTTCAGTTTAGATGGAGAAACGCAGAGACAGAGGGAGGGTGAGACGGAGGCAGAACGACACGCGGCGATGGAGAGGGAGAAAATCAAAGTTAAGACCTATCTGGGGAAAAAGCTGAAACATAACTCTTCCCACAGTGCAATGAAAGAGGGAAAAATGCAGAGTCCATGAGATTCTCAGCACAAGGTCAATCAATGGGAGGACTCCGGGTCCAGGAGCAGCTAATGGATTGTGAAGACGCGTAGCAGGGTTATGAATTTTTAACCAGTTCCTCCTTCAGCCCAGACCTCCATAAATCAATGACGACTTATTGGAGAAGATCAATTATGCAAACTTAAAAACATTTAATGACAGATAATGAAGAGGTCCCTGGAGGCGGGGCAGGAACCTGGAACTCGTATGGGAACTGGGGGGCTCTTAGCACAACTTTCAAGGCCGACGCCTCGCTCACCTCGGCGGACAGCAGCTCCGTGGACATGAAACCCTGATTCTGTCAGGAATGCTACAGAATAAGCAGCAATCACTATATTTTCCTCAGTAGAAGAGACACGGCCCACCTTAAAGAGCTCAGTGTATTACTGGCGACATTTTTTTTCCAAAGCTCATCATAAAAATGCCCCCGGGCCGCCCCCTGTGGTAGTAATCTCAAATCACTGAGCTCTAAACAATGTTAAGCACAAGCGCGCACATTAAAAGACTCTGCAAATCTGTCCCCTCCACTCACGTCCCGCACGATGCCTGTGACCCTGTCACCACATGCTTTTATGTCGTCTGTGTCCTTCGAACAATTCATGTTTAATGTATCACTTCTCTTTTACTTGTCTCGCCGTCCGCACAGGCTGTTCAAAAGCCTGTACGGCAGCTTTAGTGCTTGTTATATCTCTATCGGAAAGTAATAATGCGCCATCTGCCTTTTTTTAAATTCTGATATTAAGGCCCCTTTAAAACAGGTGTTCAGGATCAGGTGTGGGCACGATGGTTTTTTCCATCCCGACACTGTGAATCCTGCAAAATCCGCGGGACTATTTACAATTATCGACTTTGCTCAAACTGTGTGCACACACATGAGACGGGGAGTGGGGAAGACACAGATACAGGGGGGATCAAAGTGGATCTAAGCAAATGCATGATGGCGCGGGTCATTTGTGTTTACATCGAGGCAGGGAAATTCATTTTTTATTACTCTAGGCACTGTATCAATCCCACTGACAATTCCTTCCAGATGTTTCTGTGCATCCCAGGGGGGCGTCTGAGCGGCATCCACAGGGCTGATGGAGAGACTCATAACCACGCTCACATCTGTCCCTCTCGCCGTTTTTATTTTCTCTGGGAGAGCAACCTTTTCATCACTCTGGCAGTGGAAGAGAAAGTGCTTTCTGCCTGTGCTCAACTCGTCTGTAAGTACAGTACATTCTGGGGAAAAAGTGTCTTTTTATGAGTGACGTGTGTTTGGTTAGATTCTCCTCGTCCATAATGCCAGGAGGTCATTTTTTTCCCCTTTCGTCTCTAGTGGTTGGGGAGGTAAAGAGGCACTTAGCTGCTGATGGGCTTTACTTCAGACAGGCCTCGCTGCTGATTTCTTTGCCCCATTTCCTCTCAATTTTTTTCCAAATGTACCTCTGAGACATGTAGTCATATAATTACGTATCATTTGGAATGACATTTCATTTACTCATTTGCTGTGTTATGGCGCCACATTTTCTGGTCATTTATTGAATTTGTTTCCCAGATACTTTGTATTTTGGTAAATCAATACATGTCACGTGCTGTCCTGATAAATAAAATGTGATTTATAATCACAGCTGATGTTTGCACGAATGGAAGCTCATTGCTGCCCCGCCAGAAAAAGAAACACCGTATCAGACAGCATCACATTCATACAAATATCTTCCTAATGTTAGAACCAGATATTTTCATGTTGTGTCACATACAAACTTTTGTTGTGATAATAATTACAATGTGACATGTTTCACTATATGACAACAGGTTATCACGTCATAGTTACTTTTCACGTTGCAAAATTAAGTGTTTTATATCATGACAATTATTTCTCAAGTTATTACCTGAAATGTTTTTGTTTTACAATAATTGTCACATCATAACATTTATGTCATAACCATCATTTTTCCTGCTATAACACCGTTTTATGTTATAAAAATAAAAAATGTTTATAAAAAATTCTCATTTTTTACAGTTAATAATTACTTTGTTAGGTTATAACGTGAACTATTTTAGAACAATAAGTTATCAGGATAATAAAAATAAATATTTGTGTTATAAGAACAATGTAACGCTTGACATCCAGACTTATTTATGGAATTATAACATGAAACTCTTCTCGTATGTGCTCTTTATCAAGCTGCAACATTATCACTATAATATGACTATAGCGTGTTATAACATGGAACCTAAATATTAATTTGTTAAGACAAATAATCTTGTGTTGATGTGAAAGTGTCACATAACGAGTTATTACAGAAGTTATTATATGTAAACTTCACCTGTTATGGCTTGAAATGTGTCGTGAGGATACAACACAAAAGTTTTAATTGTTTAAACAATATAATATTTATCCTATTATGACATGAAAGCTGTCCATTAAAACAACATGTTCTCACAATATAATAAAACTTTTCTTGTTGTAATGTGAGACATTCACTTCATCACACAGCCTATTATGTTGTTTTATGAAACTTCAAGTAAATAACAAAAATATTATAATGTTATGATGTGATAAGTTTGTATGTCATAGTAAGGTGAATATATATTGAGAATAACTTGTTACAGCAATAAACATTTCATGTTATAAAGTGATAATGATCCGTTTTTCTTGCTCTGGTGCGGCAGCATTAAGCAGCAGTGGCTACTGCCTGAGGATGATGTGAATAAAATAATGTGGATCCTTCCTGTGTGGAAAAATAAGAGGAAAGAAACATCATTTTTAAAGAGAGAAGGTGAGAAAACCCTTCAGAATCCAGGAAACATCCCTGCGCTACAGCATGTATCATCACAACAATTATGAGGGAGGCGGCAGGGCTAAAAGGAAAGTCTGAAGTGACTAAGTCTGTCTCGGGGTTTGTGCAGGTACATCTTCACGCTCTGCTGGGTCCGGTCCAGACAGGAGCGATGACCCAGAGTCAGGCCAAAATGTTTACTGGCAGATGTGTTTTAAAGGAGCTCTCCTTAGCTGGTCATGGCAGCGGAAAATACCCTGCTGTTCTGTGCATCTGCAATTCGCTGCTCTTCCCAATTCCACCTACAAAATCCTGACCTTTTAAAGAAATGATGGATGAGCTGGCCATGCTACTGTTTCTTCCCCTTTCTCATCTTTTCTTTCTTTTTTTTCCATTCCATTGAAGATTGAAGCTCTGTCTATGTTAGGCTCCGAGGCAAATTCTGCCCCTCCTTTGCTCACTGTTTCAAATCACTTTAAAGTCTGATGCAGGCTTTGGCCAGAGCCCTTTGGCACTTGGCTTCTGTGCAGCGGTTCGCGTCAGGAGCTACGATTTGTGATTTGCAGATGACATGAGCAATGCCTCGCTTGTGGCTGTTGAGGTGGTTTTATAAAGCAAAGTCAGTAATGTGTGATATGATGTGACTGGGGCTTCACATCAACACTCCTGATGAATTGATTCAGCAGGTAAAAAAACAACATTTTCTGATAAAAGAAGAAGACTACATGTGATGATGTGCGTCGGTTTTGTACATTTGGGTCGTTTATTTTTCTTTCATCCATTTACTGTGTGTCTCATTATTTCTATCTCACATCTGATGCTGTTAAGTTTCATTTTAATTTCATTTTGAAGCTACAGACATTGAATTCTGTAGCATAACTTTGATTTCAGTTCATATTAAAACATTCTCATATTTATACACGTTCATATATAAAGCCCTGGTGTTCGTGCTGCTGGATGTTCACTATTTTAGATCAAGTTATAAATATTTTTAAACTAGAAATGGTGTTTCATTTTTACATCAATACTATTTCCAAAATTAATGGCTATAAAATGATAATCTGTGTTTTTAGGGCTCTTTCCAAGATTAAAAGGTAATCATCCTGCGTGCTAAACTCTGCTTCTGACTGCCTGAAGACACTTTACACGCCGATGAACATCATCTCGGTGTGATGAAGCTCTCTGGCTCTGCAGGTCTTTCCACCAGCGCCTGATCAGCTGCAGCGGGTAACCAGGCAACATTATATATATCAGCTTTATGTTGCTTTGTGTTCGTCTAGTTGTACAAACAAAGAGCAGAAACTGAGCAATGAGAAAAATGCATATATATAAACAGTAATCTGTACCTGAGCATATTTAGAGGCCAAATCTAAGTTCTTCAAGGAGTCGTTTAAACTGCAGAAACAGCTTGGCATAAGAAAACGACAACATGTGTTCATACGGGGGTTATTATGTGATGTGAAAGGCCCGCTGTGGTGAGAATGTGTGCAAATGCAAACCGCAAGTTCATTTCCTCAACTGGCTACTTGAGGCACCACCCATAGAACCCAATGTTAAAATACCCAACTTACCCACAGAAATATTCATCTATTTGGTAAAATAAATGAATAAATAAATAAATATAAAAAATAAATGTTTTTTTATTTTTTATTTTTTTTATAGCAATACCCCCAGTGTGTCATTTACTATATCGGACTAAAATAAGTGATTAGTTAGTTGAATCAAGATGCTGACAGCCGTCCATATTGAACCTTCCGCCAGTGTCACAGAGACCACGTCCATTTCTTTAGACAGTCAATAAGGCCATACAGGGTGGACACATGGTCTCATAACTATTAGCTTATATAATTAATCTGAATAACAAAGCACGATATGACAGAGATTTATAGCACAGCCATATGTCCAGAGAGACGTATAAATCTGATGAAAGTATTTGGATGCATCTATCAGTTTCTGTCCATCTAAACATGTTGTTTGTTCCTACCCTGAAATAAAACCTATAGGAGTGCTGCTAGTTGCAGGACATCCTCCATAGAAGTACACAGTTAGGTGTTAAAAATAAGTTAAAAGGTGAATTAAATGCATATAAGCCAGCGATGGGAAGCAGTTAAGCAGGTGACGTAACCAGCAGAACTGAAATAGTTCAATCAGTGATGTAAACATGTGGTAACAGGAGAGGAGTGATACCTAACTTCCTCGCCAAACTGAGCTAACTGAGTGGGAGAAGCCTGGTATTACAGTCATATAAGATTTAGGTATAAATATACACTCAGCAAGAAAGCATGTAACATAATACCTGATGAATTCATTATACATTTACATAAATCGAGAGTGTTCAAATAGTGAGCTCTGTTTGCGCACACGGACCTCTAACCACACTGAACAATGTTGAGCATTCTGGGAATTGAAGCATATCTTACTTTGACCAACAGTCCTCTTGAGAATACAATATGCCCAGGGCATTGTTTAGTTTGAAAAATCCTCAACAAGAGCTTTTGCTGGATTCTATTGGTACGGCGCTCAAAGATGGAATTGACAGAGTGTGTGAGATAGAGCGAACACGGGAGAGAAAGCCTTGACAGCATCCCAGACAGTCAATCCCCAGTGACTGTGTCCACTGATAATTTACTTTTCAGGAGGAGATGTGTTTACCAAGGGTTACAATTGATGTGCTAAAATATTGATAAGGGACATTTTATAAGCTTGGGAAGAGGTGGGACGATTGACCCCATACAAGGGCTGAGAGGGCAGATAGCATGTGCACAGCCTGCTGATTGTATATGTCCATACGATGTAGTTTTACCAATAACGTGTCCATACAACAAGATACATGCTATCTATGTACAATACTAAGAATTTAGCATGACCAAGTACTGGGGTCTAAATTTGAGAAATAGATGCATCTATTTTTTCCCATATAATTATCAATCTGTGTATAAAAAAAGCCCTCAAATGGGAAATTTGAAAAAAGTTGAATATGGTTACAGTTTATCGCTGCTGAAAGGGCTGCAGTATGAATGCTATGGACTTAGAGGGGCATATAGTTTGAAGTTTCACTTTGAGTTTCTATTCGAACATGTTCACACGCTTTAATGTTGCAACAACATTAGTTTTTTTTACTGTCTGTCTGATTATCTTATCCCCCCACCAGTCAAAACCCAGTCTGCTCTGATTTGGTCATTGTTTCCATTGTTGCAGCCGGGGGATGACCATAAAGGCACCACGGCAGCACTTTCTACTGCTGTGACATCACAGCCAAATAAGTCTTGATCACTCGTTGAAAGCTGGAGATTTTGAATAGTGTGTGTGTAAACTTCAGTATCCACACACACACACTATTATATACACAAACACATATATGCACAGACTGAGCATCGGTACACTCTAACAGTGTTTATAAAGCATCTTTTCACGCTCAACATTTACAATATGTGACCTTAGATAAGTGCTGAACAAGCCATCAGAGTATCTTCAATCGTCTGTTAGCTATGTTCGGATGGTATGTTCTAACCATGACCTTTCCCTAAACCAAACCAAGTCTTTCTAGAGCTTAAAACTAACTACTTAACCTTGACTGTCTCATAAGATATGAAGATGTCTTGCCACTGGTCAGGCGGCTAGACTGTAGGACCAAATGATATACGAAGTTAAATAATTTTAAGGACTTGCAGTGCTTGTAACTGCAATGAAAAACATGTAAAAACAGAAAAACAAATATGTCAAATTAAAGTGTGATGGATACTTTTGAATCAGATTTTGACTACAACTGCCCAGGTTTGTCTTTAGCTCCACTGCATCTAAATGCTGACAATAGAAACATAATCTATCAAGCTGTGTCTTACACTTTTGAAGTGCTAATGTAATGACATGGAAGTATTGATGGCTTTACCAGGGACTCATGTGACCTGGGGCTAGGTCAACCACAGTGAGTCCTTTATTGTAATGCCTGCTCTACAGGGACCCGCGGACACAGACCTCTGCCGCCGCAGCCGGCGACCAGCAGCCGAAGCCCACAATCCCTCGCTGATGAGACGCAGACGCCGCCTCCTTTGTCCACTGGCCTTGTGGATCAGGAAGGTGTTACTCTGACTGTCAGACGGGGTGAGCAATATTGACTTAAATAGCTTGACCTGGCTCATCCCTGATGGCTCTACCTTTTCACCCCAACCTCTCAACTCTTCCAGACACTGCATCCTTCTCGCAGCGCGTTCAGAGCCGAGCTGGAAGTCTGGCTGGCCTGCCCACTGGGTCGCCCTTTGTTCAAATATATTAAACTGCAGAAAAGGAAGGCGAGGGAAGGAGGAGGAGAAAAGACTCAGGTCTCAACAGTTTAATTATCCAACTCAGCTTTCTGAGGCCTTGAGAAACAGCAGGTTGGATTCGGTCTCCTTAATCCCAACCTGCCATAACCTCGTCCCAGACATCCACCAGCTGACCCTGAGAGGGAGGACTGGTGGAGGAAGCAGGGGCTCACAGTGTCCCTTAACTATTACTGACAGGAAATGATTTTTTAGTTGAGTTGGTATTTGGTGGTATTATATTTTACAATTTCTCACTTAACTCCTGTAAATGATAGCAATAAAATACTTAAAGGGTTATTATAATTTCTTCTTATCTTTTGTCTGTATTCATTAATTGCTTTTTTTTATTTTAAAGCACAATAAGGTAGCACAACATCATTTAAAATGTGCTTTATAATCTTAGAATCTATAATCTTGATTTTACAGCGGCAAAAACATTTTGTAAAAAGAAACAACTTAATGTTTCTGAATGAATCACACTGAACTTACTTACAACTTTCTCCATGCTGATCTGTGCTTTACCAGGAAATGTTTGTCCTAAACCCAGGTTTGTGGTTTTGTAGCCTAAATTCACCAAAACTGCAGCTTTTTTTTTTTTTTTTTTTACCTCCATGAACCGTATGCATATGTTTTATCATGTGTGTTTATAATGTGCCACTGAACAGGACAGACAATGATATGTGTAATAACAGGTCGTACTCACAAACCGTCGCACTGTGGAAACAACATGGACGCTGAAAAGACAAAACCTGGACTCGTTGTTTTTCCATAATCCTGCAGCGAGACGAGACAAAAGACAAACAAATCTTGAGCTTCTTTCTTGAGGTAAAAATGATAAACTGCAAAAGTAAAAATGTCTTATCAAAAATAACTGTTAAAAGCTTTCAGTGCACTTATTATTATCATTACTCTGCATCATAGTTTTGTTTGTATCATTGCTGGAGAAAAAAAACATTTGGGATGAAAAGTGAAACTGTATTACTGTAAACACCAGAACATACACACAACAACTTACATGTGTCCCATATTTTATTTCACCACAGTCTAACTTGATTAAATATTTATAAGAGAAAAGGCAATATGTGTAAGGAGAACAATTCTAACCTAATTCACCATTTACATCGCCATTAAATTCAGGTTATGTTGTGGAAATGATGGCGAATGTTTACAGCCAACGGTGAAATCAAACTCATGAGTTCAGCATTAATGTGCTTTACAAAGCTATGGGAGCTAATTTAACGCTATATAGTGATTACTAAACAGAGCTATAGCTTTTCAAATTCAATCGAGAAATGATTATAAATTAGAAATAAAACTGCCTGAACATGAATAGCACTGTCAGTGTGTTAAAAATCTTAATACATGGTAATATTTTGAATTTATATTCAACCTTTAGGTAATTTCTGCTGACTGTGGCTCCAGGACACCATTAGTTTTCATGTGTGGGGTTTACCATGTATATTTAATCCTTCTCCCACCTTATTACAGGCGTGATTTTATTGATTTCTTCTTCTTGCTCTCTCTTCCAGGGGCCTACAGCTGCGTTCGCTGGGAAACATTTAAAAGGCGCTGATAATAAGCTGAAGTATCTGCAGGATGCCCTACAGAGAGAGAGAGAGGTGCACGCTGTAAGAACAGTATGCACGCACGTGATATACCATAGAGATGATCAAAACGGCCCGTCGCACTCACACACACCCTCTATTCTGTCAAGCTGCAGCTCCACTGTAGGACATTAATGTGGCGAGCGTGTCAACATGGTCAGGTGAAAAACAAAAATAGCTCTGCATGTACTCACAGCGATGCTGACACATAAATTGGCGAGGCTTCTCTGTTGAAGGGCCATCTTCTCCTCTACAAAACACATGGGAGAGGGAAATTGTGACAGAATAAATTGGACATCCAAAGTGATATTAACACTGATTTACTTTTGAAGTTGCCTACACATGTGTGACAAAAAAACAGACAAGACAGGGGGATATCACAGGAATATATACAGCATCTCCAGATATATATATTACAATGGTGATCATTTCTTTACAGTACACAGAGCAGGGATGATAGCCTTCTTCCGGCGATGTGGAAATTAACTGGAGTGCTCCCACAACTATTCACTTTCTTACTGAGAGGGTACATGTGTGGACAAGTACGGCTTTAGGGTCCAATAATTGTACCCTTGATGTGTCAAAACATGGTATTCTTTCACCATTGTGCTGAGACGCTTCCTGGTGAAAGGTAGAGTTTAGATTTGCCCCAGCGTGTGAAGGCCCCGGGCCATTTTTTTGCGGCATGAGCTAATTGTGTATATTATCACACGTCTCTGTCCAGTCCACAGCAGCGAAACAAGCAGGACACCTATCAAAACCATTATTCCCAGGTGTGAAAAGCTGTCACCTTCGCATGTGTCACTTTTGTCTCTCTGCCTTGTCCCACTTACTGGCCCATTTTGCCTGGGCAGGTGAAATATGTGCCACCTGCCATTGCTTGCCCGTTTGGCTGTGGGGATTGATGGGACACGTTCTTGGGGAAGGTGATGCTAACTGACAGGGTCTTTACATCATTCTACGTGGAAAACGGAGCAATGACCATTAATCAATACTATTTTCACGCACTGAGCAGAAAAAGACAGGGCTGATTCTATTTCCGAAACTTTGACCTTTACCTCGCTCATGCTACAGTAAACAAGCAGAATACAGAGAAAAATCAATTTCATTTTTTTTTTTAATAAAGGATCATTTTTTTCTTGCTGAACAGCTTCACGGATGGCGAGGGCAACAATATAGACACACGCCACAATTAGAGAGATAATTATCCAGCTTGTAATCCTCATCTGATGACAGCAAATGCTTGTTTTGTGGTTATTTCCTGTCATAACAGTTTCTAACCAAGAATCCAGGCAATTTTATGCTACATTTCATCACTGACTGACCCATAAACCATGTGATGAGTGCAGAGAGCTAACTGCCACACCCTGTTAAGTAAAGGCACGCACCAATGGGTGCCAACTTTCCATTCAGACCACAATCTAGTATGCATGGTGTCACCCCCCCGCCGTCTTTAAACCATTTACCAGGCCTGCTGACAGTCAGAGCCAGGGACGCTCGCTGATACTTCCTGGCAGGTCTTAAAAAAAAAAAACCCACCTGTCCTTAAAGAAGGGGCCACCAGTCTCGCTTTTAATTTTACTTCAAAAAAGTGAAAGATGTGAGCGTCTTTTTTGAACCTAATGTTTGGGTTAAAGTGAGTGCTGCAGGAAGGAATCGCAGTGCTGAGCAGAATCCAATCTGTTGATTAATCATCTAGCGTTACAGGCACGATGACTTCCGCTCCAGCACACCATTCATGCAAAAGCTTTTTTCATGCTTTATTTAACAGAGAGTCATTTTGATTAGTGTGGAAAGATACTTTGAGAGGCACAATGACTAAATCAGACCTGTCAGTGGCTTTTACTGACTGAGGGGAGGTTTTTGAAAGACAGGCAAAGGCAGCGCAGGAGGTGGCCACTCAGGGCATAGCTGCACATGGAGACATTTAGCATAGCATGCCCTTTTCTTTATGTCATCCTCTGAATATTCTGGTCTTTTTATTATTGCTATGGGGGGGATACAATCAATGTCAAACAATATTGTGTTTCTTTGTTCAAACTTTCAGACAACAAATTAGCTAATATTAGCTAGCAGACTGCCCATACATTCTGAACATATTCTCACAAGCTTTGTGTAAACCAGGTTTTCCCTGTAAACAGTTTGCATGATTTTCTACATAAAGTAATGCACTGGATAGGTTTACCACATAATTCTAAGTGGTACCGAAGCAACCTAATGACAGGAACTAATGTTAAAATGTCCCACACTGCACCCATCATTGTTGATTTCATGGCTACTGTCCTGTGTTATATCCTTAAAAATTACAAAACAAAAAAACTAATCTGTTCCTTTGTATATCCTACGACAGAGGTTTCCTATGTGTATTTTGGATGACATTTTAGGAAAAATATCTTAATGTATGGCAGCAAATATACTATTTCCTTTTCCTTTTGTCATTATTTAAGGTTTTAAAGAACTTTTTATCCAAAAATAATGTATGTGAGAAAGGAAAAATATGAACTGACACCCTCCCTGAACATTAGCCATTGGAACAATCAATCAATCGTCAGACCACTACAAGAGGGCTCGACGTTTATGGGTTTTGCTCAGTCAGACGGCTTGACTGGTTGCTATCGATTCACGCCCCTGCCTCAAATGTCAATACCACCTCTTCTGGTTTGTGTCACACACACAGAAAAAAAAAAGAAAAAATCATCTTCATTGATCATAGCGGTTGGTGAGCAGGTGGCTCTCTTGCAGTGGGACACAACAATTGGAAACACCGGTTGGTACGCTGCCCGAAATGTTAGACAGGGAATTCATGGTCCACTAGGTCACCTGTCAGCCACCAACAACAGTTTCAGAAGACACATCTTCACTGACCTGTGGCCACCATTAAGACGGACCTCGCAAAAAAAAAAAAGAAAGAAAAAAAGAAAAAACATGCAGCTGCACATGCACAAAAGCACCCAATCACCTACCATATCTGCTTCAGTGAAAATGGAAGGTTTAGTAAGA
>JAOWBC010001052.1:25745347-25763367 GCA_028566105.1 Hypoplectrus providencianus | reverse complement strand
TCCATACCTATTTAGAACGTGGACTTTTATGGATGCTATTGATATTTGACTTTATTTTGCGTGGTAGAGGCCATTCAACATGTGTAAATTCAGTGTTCTTAATGTAATTTAAACAACATTTTGTTGTTTTTGATGCAGTGCCACCTAGGGGGTCAAAGGTCACAGGCATCCATTGTTAGATTGACCACAGGCTGCATGTAATGTGCAGATATTTCTCCAATCATCAGTCCTTAAATATTGTACTATGTTGTATGGTGAAAATTCTTATTATGCATTGAGGTGAAAAGCTGTTCTTTTTTCCAGTGGTGAACCAGGGACAAGCTCCAGTATTCACCTTTAATAGCCAATGTGCATGTTATTGCCTGTTACTTGTTTACCTGGTAACAGGCAATAACAGTTGGCCCTCCCCAACTACATTGAAATGTGTTACTGTCAAAAACCAATTGAGAAAAAGAATATATTTACACTTACCCATGAAATTGGCAAATAAAAAGATGATTAAACATATTGATTTGAGTTGTATATATGCCAAGAAGGATAAAGAACTTATCACAGTTTACACAGCATCCAAACCTTTATTAATTTTAGTAATAAACCTAATAGAAAACGACACCAATGTGACTATTAGATGACCTCATGTCTAAAGCCCATGAAGCCAAACTACACAAGAATGAAACCATGCACTTTTTCTGCTTTTTTCTTTTCCAGACACAGGACTGACTTTCTGTGGGCCCAGCAGGGATCTACAGTATAATAACATTTGTAGGAGCCTATGGATTTGCTGTATAGAGAACTTGTTTGGTAGATGTTGGCCGTTAGAGTAGTGCATTGTGAATCCAGCATGTCTCTAGATCTAATGGCTTCACAAGGGAAAACAATCAGGATGACTTCACTGCATCATCTGGGGTGGTGGTAAGCTGCAGGAGAGTGCCGCGAGCCCTTCACTATTCCCTTAAAGCAACGTGAAGTTTGCTCCTTCCCAATAATCTGGGCTGGGATCTCAGAGTCACGATGGGGAGCATTGTTGTTCCCCTGGTCTATCCGCAGACACAACATGTGGTACGCTGCTCATTTCCGTAGCTGCCCATGGCTTCGTGTAGACTTTTTCAACCAGCCCATGAATACAAGGTCTGGGCCTGCCAAAAGCCCTTTCTCACCAGTAACAACAGAGGGAATACTGGTCACTTTTTAGGCTTTTGCCTCCCAGACAGACTAAAGTTACCATGTAACTAGAAGTATATTAAAACAGTACACAATGGAGGTAGTGTTTTCAAATGATTTTGACTCTAATCAATGTTGTCCACGAAAACTACATAGGAATGACAGTTTATCTTAAAGTCTGTGTACTTAAGTACTGTACGTAAATACAAAATTTTACTCCTCTGCATTCATAAGAGCTTTAGTTTCTTTGTATGGAATTAAGTATTCTCACTTTTTGTCACGGAGCTTTATTAGTTTGTTTGTTTGCAGTGATACAAAAACATTACTGTCTTTATTTCCAGTAATAATGAAAAAATGAGCACAGAACTGTGAACTTTTTCCATCAGGATCTCACCACCTAAAGCTGCCTAAAACAGTGAACTTGTTGATTAAAACTCTGAGCAATAAAATAATCATGGTCAAAAAAAAAAGCTCATGAACAGTTGGAAAGAATGACTTTTCAGTGTAGGAAATGGGACCATCCCAGGAGCATACCATTTCACCACTGGCCAGAGTGTATTTTGCTTGTTTAAAAGGTATTTCTTAAGTGACTAGTTATTTGTTTGTGAAAGCACTGCAGACACGTTTACAGGATTATGAGGAATAGCTTTTAATGATTAAGCTGCTGCCTTACCATCAAAATTAACAATATTTCTTTTACTTGTGCATTAATGTGTAAGTAGCCTTTTACTGTTGTATTTACGTGGTTAATTTTTTTTCATGTACATATTAAGTTGTCCATTATATTAGATTTTTCCCCTGAATTGTAGCGTAGTGGAAGTATAAAGTAGCATAAAATGAAAATACGATTTAGTTCACCTGCCCCCCCCTGAATAGGATTCTGGATGTTTCAGAGATTTTCTCACCCTTGTGTCACCACCTCCTGCCAGTGAATGAGCTCTAATGTAGGCAACTAATGACTTTTTTCATTAATGACCATTTCAGGTCCTATAATGAGGACTAACAACACACTTACCAAATATTAGAGCTTTAAATAAAAGCCTATTTGAAACACAGAGGCTGAAAGCTGATTTTAAATGTTAATCATTTTATATGCGCTACCTGGGGCCTGTGCCGACCTATGAACTGAGGCTTAAAGGGGTGCGGGCTCTTTCTTGCCTGGACATTGGTTGTTATGAGAGTTTTTTTTTCTTTCTTTCTTTTTTAAACCAAGCAGCAGAAAATCCAATTATTAGCAACAACCCAATTACTTTCCCCTCAGACTCAGCAGCTCAAATCCAAGGTTGGATTTGTGGATTAGCAAGGTTTACCGATAGACTCCTAAAAAGGGAAGCAACAATGTCGAATTTCCTGGCCGCCTGCGCTCTTCCGGGATTTGGAGTCAGAGGGTGACATGATCATTGAGAGGTGGGATAATGACAGAGTGAGAGAGGGAGGAAGAGAAGGGAAGAGAGGAGCGGTCTCTGGACAGTAGCTCTCAGTTAGCCGGGGTCAGGAGTGCAAGTAGGGCCTGTCAATGGGACCTGGCCACTAATAAAGTCATATTGACTTCACAGCCATACTTAATGCTGTGAGTTACTTGACATCGAAAGCACCGCAGCATTTGTAAGTCAATTAGAGGGGGGTGGATGAAGCGAGTGGTTTGGCTGTCACTCTAACCTGAGAGGGATAAAACTGGACAGTGATCTTTGACCTCACGTGTCCTCTGACTTCACTTGCAGGACACCTCTCTGCACGCCGCAGCTTGTAATCGCTCCGACTCAGTGGTGCTTATTGATCACAGCAGACACTGATTCATAATTAAATGGAATATTTAAACACAGATGAAGGCGGTGTCAAATAGCGACCGTGACGGCGCTACACTCAAGGTTATGAAACTACCCTTAAGTGGCTTCTTTTTTTTTTAATTTTTTTGGAATATAAAAATGCTTCTACTTCCGTCAAAGTGGGTCAAAAAGTAGCAGGAAATGAATTACTCATTAAATGAAACACTTCAATGTCTCTAATAAGGAGATCCATGAATGATATGTGCCACCTGCTAAATTCGCAAATATCCCCTCTAAAAGCTTTGTAAGCTTCATCAAACTAATCGGAGTGGACAGCCACCAAATAGAATCTATTCTGAATTCTCCATTTGTGACTGTGCGGAGCAGGTGAAGTCTTTTGGCAATAATTGACTGGAAGGTATGCCGCTCTCTATTAATGTGCATGGATTAAATTTAACACCCACCTTATATCATTCGGCGGGGAATCATATTGCGCAAAAGCCCACAGTAACCTGAGGTATCTCTTTCATTATTGCATAATTAACCTGCTAATAGCCATGTCCTCACTGCGTCGTCTCTTTAATTATCCGACAGACTGCGCCGCGTTCGTACAGTGTCAGTCAGCTCCCCGTCCCATCACATCTTTTATCAGATCAATTTCTATTGGCTTTATTCTAAAAGACACTGTTTAATTAACAGCTATTTTCATCCTTAAAGAACAAACTATTCATGATCAGGATATTACTCTCTACAACTCTCTTACCTTGGATAATTAGGGCTGTGAGGTCGTGCAGGTTTTTGCAGACAGAAGGCAGTGGAGAGGGAGTGAGTCAGTGGGGTGTGTAACCACTAGATGTCCTTTGCAGTGAAGTGAACAAGCCTGACTGACCCTGGCCACTGCGCTGGAGAAAAGCCAAAAAGGCAAGAGTCATACCACTTCATCACATGTTAGTCACTCAGATGAGACGCTGTCATTAATTGTAATAACGACTGAGTGTCAAGTCTCTGATTCACAGCCAGGGCATCAGGCGAACATTTTTGTCCACTCAGCACAGTTTCATTAAAGTGTGACAGCATTTTGCTCAACTTTTCTCCCCCCTCACAACTCCACAACAAATGTGAGTAGCACTGGCTAAAAGTAATTTACTGAGGCATGCAATAAATATGTTACAAGCCATTAACCATTTCAACCCCTTAGCCCCTTTATTTGCTAAATGCTGAGTTTTGCTAAACATGGTACAGTTTTTTTTGTGTGTTTTTTTTCATATAAGCGCTGTAGCCATGGCTGTAAGGGACAAGTGTCTCTAATACAAATCATCAAGAACATGCGAGTCCTCTGAGCCTGAAAAGTGAAGTAGATTCAGAAATGCCTCAAGCCTGCAGTCTATCTAATGACCAGCAGCGGGAGACTCCGCCAATAAAAAAAGAAGCTTATTTGAATGAGAGCCAACATGAAAATTACCCTAAATGTAACTTTGTTTATTAACTCAGTAAATATTGTCATTATGAGCCTATGGTTTCAAGTATTTTTAATAACATATGTTAGTTAGTATTGTGAACTACAGCAAATGTACTTGGTTAAGTTTAGGAAAAAATATGTGGTTTTGGTTAAAGTGGGTTTGCTATGTAACTTAGGTTACACATGTAATTTCACTTATGTATGCAAGGTAGATAGGCCAATGTTGACTCCTGATTTAATACAGAGAAATTAAGTTTTGTGTTCTTTGCAAAAACAGTCTTTTTTTTCCAAGTTAATCTAAATGTTGGTTGAAAACCAAACAAGCATATTTCCCCATGTGTCACACATTAATAAAATGTATTTAATCTTGTTTATTCAATCTGTCCAAACCAACAATGAAGAGTACAAATGACCAGTTTTAAAAGTCACTGCTCCCAACCAGGAAATAGTCAGACAGATAACTCCATAATGCCACAAATTAAAACATGATTAATATTAGATATAACATGTTAATTTTTGAACTTTAAAGGTGCTGGTAGGCAGATTTAGTGACCTTTTGAAAAAGCCAAGCTAGCCTTTGTCCCTGTTTCTAGTATTAATGCTAAGCTAGCTGTTCTTAATCATTGCTTATAACTGATGTATGAAGCTTAGATAAATAGTTTATGAACCATTAATAAAGCAAATTGAAAGTCCAGTAAAAATAAAAGAACACCTCAGATTTATTTTTTTTATATATATAAAAAACTCCGAACATACACACAGAGCTGTGATTTGGTAAAGCAAAGATCATGTCACAATATAAGAGCAGGGCGGGAGGCAACAGTGCAAGTAAAAATGCTACTATCTGCTGTCATTTCCCTCTAGACATACAACCAGTGGAGCATTTAAGTCGCTAGACGCACAGCCAAGACTCAGACAAGTGAATTTATGTGTTAAGTTGGTGTCCCCCTCCCTCTCCCTCACTGTCTCAAAGGCCCAGCACAGATAGCAAGTTCCATTAGGAATTTCAAGTCGAATTAAGGTGCTTGGGGAGGACACATTAACACATGTGCCGCTTCTGTAGTTAAATGTCAGAATGGGAATGAGGCCTGTGACTTTATATTCCATTAGCCACTGCCTCATGTTTCCCTGCTGTGTATCTAAATAAATAATCAAGACAGCCTCCAAAACACGAATCATCTTTTCACAATAATAGAAAATTAATGGCTCTGCTTGGGTAAGTAAATTACACCCGGAACATCCCACAGTCTAAATCACTGCTGAGGGATGATGACAAAGGATGCATTATAGGCCACGGGAAAAAGGAACCCACTCGTCCAGAAAATCCTGAAATCTGAATAAAATGTTGGGGCTTTCAAGCTCTTTACAATCACCTTGCATGAAAGTCTAATTCAGTTTGGCTTCTTATTAATTCATAAGCCATTAGTAACATATTTCTCTAACAAAAAGCCCCTGACAAAGGAAAAAAGAATGTGTTTGGGAGAGGTATGTGCAATTAACATTTAAGCATGGACGATTAAAAAGAAGTCTCAAAGAAATGGCTTAGAGTGGGGTCTTAAAAGATGCAAGCGGCTGAGCTATTTTATGGGGCATTAGCCAGATATATTTAAATACAGCTGAAGTGTATTCCTGCCATATAGTAAATATAACACCTGTCATACTAAATCATGTACACAAGCAGCTACTATTAAAATGAATAAAGCCAGGGCAGAAGAGAGCCTAAACCAGTGCGTACACTCAGTTCACTCCACTACTGCTGTACACTGGCCCCATACTGCAGCACTCATTCTGACAATCATGCTAAATTAAGTGCAAAAGCAATTTCAAATGTTTCAAAATATTTTTAAAAAATGGGAAGACATATAATGGCAAATGAAAAAATCATATTATTTTCAGTACTTTCAGGCAATAGATGGGAAAAAAAGTCAGCATTAAACTTTATACAGTTAATATACTTAACCTACATAATGTTAGTTTCATTAAAAACTTACATATTTAAACCCAAACCATGACTCTTTCTAAACCTGACCACGTTGTTCTATCTCCTTCACATGTGTCTCTTTCCAACTCACATGAACAAAATTTGCCATTATTGAGGTCATGAGGAAATATAATTTTTGAGATGAGACATTTTTGTGACATTTGTGTAATGGGTTATAAAACATAGTATTATATTTCATGGTTATCCATCCAATAGTTCAGTGTCTTACAAACGGTTTTATCTAGGGACCCATTTGTGACCAAAATCACAATAAGTCTTACCTGCAAACTGCCAGAAGAGTGATTTTGCACATACATGAATGCTCCTGCTTTTGATACGATTCCCACATGATCTAATATGACCTTGATTCGGTTAATAAGACATTTTAATTATATATACAAGGTTTTATGCATGTGATATTAAAAACAGAATAAAGTGCCCTCTCGGGTGACTTTCCTGTACAGAAGACACGATGAAGTATTGTGTACAGCATTGCTTATGGTCTTGCCACTAAAGATGTCAGAATCAAATTTAACAGCAATATATTCAATAGCCTATAAATAGTTATTGACCAAAGCAGTGGACTAATGGACCCTATTCACCATCTATAGAGACACGCTGGTAGCATAACTACATATTTGCTGAATCCAGCTCTACAACGATTTGTAAACTGCCTCTTATGGAGTTGTGATGGACATCTTTGACATAATTCACTTTTCCTTGCAAGTCACAAAACTTCTTTGCCAGCTTCAGTTTCTCTCTCCTACTTTTCTGACCATTTCTCCATTATCCTCTGTACCTGAGCTCATATGCTCATTTCCTGTTATGTCCGGTTTCAAATTAACACCATACCAGACATTCACACCTGAGGGCTGACATGTGTGACCAGGTTTTTTACTTTTGGATTCTTTCTCACACAAAGACCAACTTATGTGATTACAGCACGGAAAAAGCCCAGCCGAACAGATAACAGTGAAGGGATCACTGGTGTATAAAAGAGAGCAATTGTAAAAAAAAAAAAAAATGTGTGGTAAAGGCTCTATAAGCCCTAAACAACAGCTAATTCCACAGTGGAGGCGGTGTTAATGCCATCTCATTTCCCCACATAAACACCTTTCTCTCCCCCTGCACATTAATTATTAGCGCAGATGCAACCTACTGTTTACTTTTTAAACAGGATGAGCGAGGTGCAGCACATGAAAGGCCAAAGAGCTGGTCTGTGAGCCAACACGGGTTACAGTGCAGAGCGGATGGAGACCCGGGACGGAGAGCACCAGGAGAGTCATGAATAAGTCACACAGCCCCTGGACCTTCCTCTGAAGGTACCGAGGCTCTGACATGGAGCTTTTTCATCTGATAGCGCCGAAATGTCCCGGAGACGTGGGGAATTCAGATACATGCATGTGGTTATACTGTATATGCATGCGGGGCTGTCTTGTGTATGTGAGTGAGTACATCACAACCCTGTGGATCACACAGCAGGCATCTTCATTCATCCTCTAGAGACCCCCGCATCATCCACTCAGTTTTTCAAAGAGCTTCTTTTTTTCCCTTTCTTTTTTTTTTCAGTAAGGCCAGCATGGTGTCAGGGTGCCAGGTGATCCTGCTTCCAGTTCAAATAATGACTGTAATTAAGCAATTAAGACCTGAGAGGCAAAGAGGCCAAGAGCTGGCTTTCCTTACACATCTAAACAGACGGCAAATGAGGATTCACCAGGGAATACATACATTATGGCTGTGGCATATGCTTGTTCCCTTTGGTACTGATAGCAATAGCTGGTGTCAAAAGGCTACAGGGAACAAGCGCTGGTGAATGATGTGGAATGTATAAAAATACACACACACACATCTGACTGGTTTTATATTGTTAAGGAAATTAAGAACATTAGTTAATTGAGTTTATTGTAAGAACCGCCGAGATCATGTATCATTTAGTATTGGAAACGCAGCGCTCTACATTTTTCAAACCAAACAGTATTTACAGAATAATCTCTCGGTCATGGACTGTTTTCAGTGAAGTACCAACCTGAGATACTGAGTTGTTTTTTTTTTTTCTTGGCTGCTTGAATAGCCTTTCAAGGACCGCAGTGAGACACTGGGCAGCAGCGATGAGATATTTGGCATTTTCAGGTAGGAAAAAGTCCAAGCTGGCCTTACATTCAGAAATAACACAAGTTCTTAAACTATTGACTGCACTGAAGCAGCAGACTTCAAAAGGTCCCTCTGACCTGTTTGCTGAGGAGCCTCAAACCAAGTTTTTTTTTTCTTCTTCTTCTTCTTCTTTCCCTCGCCAGTACTATGCGTTTCATTATTAATTTGTTTTTTCTCAAGTTTCTCTCTGACCCAGGACATTAAATAAAACATTGTATGGTTCATGAAAGATTATGAAAGAGCAGAACGTAAGCAGCAGGAGGTGTAAACTCAGCACAATTCATTCTGGTATATAATGTCAATGCCAGCAACCCCCCTCTCACCCTACCTCCATGCCCTGCAGGCATATTGGCGGAACTACCAATGGATGCTAAGCTTTTTCCGACAAAGCTCCGAAGATAAAGTATCTTCCTTTTATCCCTTCTGCAAATCAATTCTGGGCCTTACAGCAAAATCCCATAAAATAACTTCAAACACCACTACTTACTCCAAAAATTTGTATTATGGCTATATCTCTTTGAACCCTTACCAGTGAAGTTTTGGAGGAAAATGATTTAAGTGTTATCTGCTAAGACATCAGCATGTCAGCACTTCACCTCAGTTTTTCTTCACATGCCAACCTGAACCTTGTATTTCTCTCCTTGTGTTTGGTTTTTGATTGCTTCTAACCATCCAAGCCTGGTGATAAATACAAATGCTGCTTGTAAACTTAATGGCTGTAGTAAGAGCAAACAAGACGGTATGAAGCCCTGCTGGTGCTGCGCGCTCACTCAGCTGCTGAAATATTCATCTCCCTTCACTCTTCCTCAACAATATGATATAAACTGAGAATGATAGGACAAGCTCCTGAAAAACCTAGTGTGTCAGTCAAGGTGTGATTACTCAAGTAGCCCTAGCAGCTCCTTGATTTGAATCAAAAGACACCAGTTAAATACTAATGTTCCTCTAAATTGCTGTATACATTTAAGTACATTTATGACAATATTACTAATTACAAAATAAATATTAAATTAATTAAAGATTGTACTCTTTCAGCATATACCCCAAGTATGTCAGCATAATTAGTCAACTTACTATATTTTTGCAATTCAAAAGGTGTAAGTTGACAAGCTAGATATCCAATTATAACATAGGCAGACTAGCATGAAGAACACTGGAACAATAATTTGAAATACTACGTATTACATTCATATGGCTTCATTATTAATTACATTATTTTTCGTAGGACCATGAATTTGTGTCCAGATTTATTAAGCACAGTTATGTATTCTCCTCTAGGAGTAACTGTAATTGACCATGGGTACACGCTAACTTGCTAGCTTACTAGTTTGCCTTAACTATATATGCTGTATGATTGATGTACACTTTCAAAGTCACATTAAATAAAATACTAATGAAAGCAAAAACAAAGATATATCAGCCACATGTACAGTATGTGTATCGAGTGCATCACTAAGACAATTAGTCACTCAACATGTCTGTGCAAGCTAACAAGCTAACAACCGTTTTATACCTTTATAGATAGACTAGCTTGAACCAAAGGACAAAAAACAAACAAGCAGTTTGAGGTACTTATAATTGTCCGCATATGAACTCGTTGATTACAATATTAGTAAGGAAAATTAACAATAAATTGGTATGCCATGTATGTTAGTAGGCAGAGTTGGACACCTTTTTGGGTGGTCAAATCAACAATGTGCACATGCTAACATGTTAACTTTAGTTTACAAGAGTTAAATGATTTGATTGCTGTGTTATTCATCAATCCATACAGATAATCAGCAATAACTTTGGCTGCTAATAATTCATACTGCATTTAATGCAATATTGGTGGAGGATAACAATAATTTTGTATCTAAGTATGTAACTAAGCATAACGTGTCACCTTATGTGATTGTTGTATTTAGCTATGGCTACAGGCTTACTAGCTAGCTTCCTCGTTTTTCCAAACTACATGGACTACATTGTTGTATTGTTAATGTAAACTGACAAATTATAAAAGAAAATAAATAAATACATGACAATCTATCACAACTGCGTAATGTGAAAAGAGTGTAACTTACTGTAAAGGATTAGCTCCACAGTTTAAGATCAAGATAGAGATAGATAGATACTGGTGAAGTGTGGAATATGTCTCTATCCATCGGCTACATAACCTCATGATGGTTATGTTAATTTCACCAGCTGTCAGCTAAAGGCACATGTTTTCATAAAAAAAAGTCCTGACAGCGATTGGGTGATTGCTCATAACTACAACATTTGGAAGCCAAATTACATACTCGGAGAGGTCAGTACACAGTATATAAAGAAGGCAGATTTCAACACCCACATGCTATATTTTAATGCCAAATCCACATGGTGTAGCCCAAAGCTATTTAAAAAAGCTACACTGCTGATGTGAGATATGGTAGTGTTCTTACATTTAAAGTAGGCAATAGTACAAATTTAATCTTTCTCCACAAAACTGCATTTGATAGGCACTTCCTCCTGCTGTACTAACAACAGCGACTCACGCATAGGCACATCCAACCTTTATCTCTTCAGTTGGCCTATCTGTGGGATGCGTGCAGAGCTGCAAGATCAGAGGAGGCTGGAAAAGATGACCTGACAATCGTGTGCACGGTCACACGGTCTTTCTGGGCTCTGCTGACCTCTGTCAGCAACACAGCTCCAAAATTTCACCTTAAGGAAATAGAGGAGACATCGGATGCCCACAAAATCAATAGCTTTACTTTTCTAAAAGGATAAACACAATTTCACAAGTCACATTCATGGAGAAATTTCCATGTTAGTGGGCCCCAAATTCTTCCTCTGAGGAAAACATTAATACATGCAAAACAAAAAAAGTTTCAGTCAAAGACGGCCATACAATGGTTTTTCAGATATGCACCACGTATATTTAAAGCTGTAAAACATTTCTCTTTAGAATTTATTTACAAATAGTTGAATGTTAATTCTGATGGTGATGTCATTTAATCTTATATTTACTTCAGACATGCTTGTTTATATGTAAATTGTTCCTCTTTGGTTAGATAAATTAACTAAGAAGGGATCGTATAATTTCTCAAAACAGTGTAGCAACAGCACAGGAAAAGAAATGGAGGTTTTCTATCGAAAGGTGCTGAATCTCTGCACTGTATTTGCTTGCAGCAGGTGAACCAGAGCATCCTGGTGGGCGGGCCTGATGTGACCCTTGACATGGGTCAGTCACTTACTAAGTGGCCTATTACAGCCTGGCAGCCCCCCATGTCAAAACATGACCCAAATCTTCACAAAACTGACTGCAAACAAACCTTGTGAAGGCAAAAGAAGCATCTGGCAGAAAGAATAAAACCATTACATTTAATTGAATTCAGCACGCTCACTGGCAACTCCACTGTTTCTTATTTAAGGCTCGACACAATTCTGGTTGTCTTAAAAAAATACAAAATTCAAAAGTCAAATTCAGATCTTTTATTGAGGTTAAAAAAAAAATCCTCATGGTAAAAATATTTCACTCTAAGTCTCTGTTGCATTTAATGTTAGTGCAGGTCAAGGTTAAGGTAATTTTATACATTGTGACAATGGCTTCAGATTTTCCGAAATGATTATATGTCTGTAAAACCCTTTTCTCCAATGAACTAATAACTGATGTAGTGCAATAATAATATAGATTACCTTACATGAATACCTTATATCTTATAATGTTCTAAGTCACTTATGTAACTATGATCAGTAGAATATAGAAATAGTTATTTTTGCATAAACTGAGGAGTTTTGGAGCCCTTTAAGCTCATTCTGAATAGGTATTGTAGATATTACTGGTGGAAACTGACGCAGCATCTCCCTCTACATCCAAAACTGCACCTACCTACTGTTTCATCCTAGAAAGCATAAGACCACTGAAACAACATCAGTACCTGACACATTGGGATTAAAAATGTGTAGACAATATAGTTGATTAAAGTAACATAAATGGAATAACCCAACACAGTTCAAGTACCTCGAGTTTTTGACTAAATGTACTACGACTACTACTGTACCACTCCTTCACTGAATCTTGGTTTCCCTTTGGGGAGTTTCAGCCCCCAGCTGGGGATCCACTGACTTACAGTACAGAGCATAAAATAACTGTGTTCTACTTGCAATATAATTATGGACAGCACAGCCCAAACCTCAGCGCGCTGTGCTCTAAATTTGAAGACAGTCCTCACTACTGAATTGAGTAAGATTTACAAAAGAGGATATGTTACTCTATTTAGATAAGTGTTATTTGCCATCTACAGTGTTGTAAGCTGCACAAGTATTCATGAGAATGCATTTGAATTATTCAGAGTGCTCTTGCCAACTGCTAAGGGAGGCCAAGTGACAGTCTGTGCATTATCCTTTGATCAAGGGTTCTATAAGAGCGTGGCATCGGCCACACCGGAGAAAAAGCATATTTAGGCCAACGCAGATGCACAAATCCAAGATGACAGAGCAACAGAGCAGTAAGCGGCATCCAAATCTTTTTAACAGCTGAACAATATGCACAAGATGGGTTGGCATTGTGTTAAGCAGAAAAGATCCATCAAATAAAACATCCCATCTGGTGGCACTAGAATTAGTGACCTAAGACCACAATCCCATATCCCCAATGGTTATTGTCTTTTTTGGAATTAGTTAAATTCTGGGTTTTTTGTGTGTGTGTGAGCTTGCACAAAGCCAGAATTTTTCCAGTTCAGAGGGGATTTGTACATACAGGATCCATTTAGTTGACTGCGGATTATAAGGCAATTGACTAATAGCACAGCTATGCTTACAATACAGTGGGAGCACAACATTTACAGTGTAATGGTAGGAAATAGTCTGAATATAACCCTCAAACCAACACCCTTTAAATATATATACTCTAACAGAGGCATTAACAGGGAGCATGCAGTGTTAAGACAAACAGAACAAAGGAAAATGGAGCACTAAGAAGTGCCGCTCAAATTCCAGACCCAACACCTTTGGACAGCAAATCCCTGGACGCAGCCCGCTACAAACTAAATCATTTCAATAAACTCTGTCACGGAATCAAGCACTGCACCACCCAGGCATAAGCTACAACACAAAAAAAGTCACCCGCTGCTCTGAAATGCTTTGTCGCTAAAATGAAATGTGATGTAGAGCGATTTTGCATGCATTTGCCTCTCAATTATGGATAGTGATTGTAATTAGTTCAGAAGGCGCCCAAACACTCAACTTCTGTTCGGTCCCATTACAGTTTGGGAAAGATGAAAAATACATTAGGTGTGTATATATACACTTTTTAAAGCAACTCTCGCTCATGGTTATAACACTTATGCCATGAAATCCCATAGAGCCTCTTAAAGAGTTTTTCCCCTTCACAGTTTTCCAGAATGATCCGTAGCTGATTCGGAAACAATTAGAGATTTGAGTAAATATTCAGTGATGGAGCTTGAGGACATTTGATGCTGACAACCCAATGAGTCTGGTTCTGCAAATCCAGTTTGGGGATTTGCATGTGCAAACCCTGAATCCAACGACAGATACGCTGTAACGCAGGAGATCCTTAATAGAGAATGATCTCTAGCTGACTGGTTCAAGGCCAGCACTTCGCTGTCTGCTTCTCAACAACAGGGCTCCAGGGTAGAAGAATCTCTCAGTGTGTAACACGCCTGTAAGTGCTGTTTGTTGTCAAAAAAAATCTACTACTCAATGTCCTGGATTAAAAATGCAACATCTCCGGTTTCTTTTCTATTTCTCCGTGTTTCATCTCCGTTAAATGAGCTCGGTCAGGTTAAATAAGACATGCAGATTGACTGTAACAGGAGCTGGGGGTAAATAGACATGTGCTCAGCTCAGTGCAATCCATTGTGGTCTTTGCAAGATATTCCTGCTGTCATTTTGACTTTTATGTGCTACAAGGAAAGCTGTTTCATATGCATGTATTATGCGTCTTTTTTTTTTTTCCAAATCATGTAACACCACAGACTGTTCCTATGGAGTGGGTTTTTGATGCTCCAAAATGGTCTCAAACTGGTGTCCTTACCCTGGACAAAGGACAGCTGGAGAACTGTTCCACACCAAAAGGTGCAGCTCTCACACAATACTGTTTCTGTAAAAAGATTAGCTCAGGAGTGCCATGCTAGCTTGGTTGATTCTGTCATGTGTCATGTGACTGCTAGTTATTGTAGCTAGTTTAGTAGCCTGAAAGCTAGCCCGCCTCTCCTGCTTCTTAAACTATTCAGAAGGTTAAAAGGTCACAGTCCAAGTAACCATGCCAAAGTTGTTACATAACCATCATCTCCATCCCTTTTGAGCTACATAAAAAGAGTGGTGGCGTGCCTTTTCCAAGTAAACGTTCAGCTGAAGTTTTATGTAGGTTGTGTTTTTGTATGAGTTTCAAGTAAAATGGATTTCAGCTTTCTAAACCGTTAGGAACTAGTTGGCTCAGTGAACTAGCTATCACCAGGACATTTAAGTGAGGCTAAATGCTTGGATTAGCACATTATTTTTACAACATGTGACCACCTTAGTGGGTTACCATGCTAATGCTGGCAGTAAATAGGCTGCAGTTTAAGCCAATCCAAGTATTAAATTAACAATGCATTATTAAAAGAGACATGTGAGACTATGCTAAACCAAGGCTACTGTATCATGCGGCAATTAGCAATTTGAGTAAAGCAAATGCTAAAATATATTGTAACAACAGCATTATACTGTCCAAGGAATGCAAAGTCAGTTAGAAAGCAGCATCTAATTTAATTGCGTAGAGCAAAAGTTAGCCCTCAAAAGCCAGTGATGACAGCCTCCCAGACCTATTAGTTATGGTTTTATCCTTTCATCTGGAATTTCTGTATGTTACTTCTTTTTTCAAGAGTGTTTTAATGAAAAAAAAGCATTATATAACAACATAGTGCACAATTTAAACTTATAGTGATTAATGGAGTTGACCTTTATTCTTTATTCCCGAATTTCTGGTTCATTTATGTATTTATCTACTTGTTATTACTATTTGTAATATTGGGGATTCGGGAGTTGCAGAACTATTTGTTGTGTTCGTAAGTTTTGCTCAGCTTCAATCTCCTCAGTATTGCAGTAAAGACCTGTTTGGTGAAACAGCATCAGTAATATAATAAACCCCGCTGAAAGAGATACTACTCGCTGATAGTTTTGTATTTTGACTGAACAAAATCCTTACATACTGTCTCCACTATGTGGTGTTAATTTTGAGCAGCATGACAACAGTCTAGAAAACGGCTATAATTGTGACAACAGCTTGAGCCACAGTGTAACTTGTCGTCCACCGGTTGCCTTCCCCCCACTGCTGCCATCCACTAGAAAGAGCAGCAGTAAACTGTGTTATCTCATCTGGGCCTTCTGTGCCATGTATGCAGCGAGCAGAGACTTGGTGGGGAGGCTCTGTAAACACAGCGTTACAGGAAGCACACATGTCTACCTTCTGAAACATCAGTCTCACACTGAGGCTGTCAAAGAAACGAGGCACAGGCTCACAGCACAGCACACACAATGGGAACAGACCTGTGGCATCACTTTCAAATGCAATCAGAGCTCAGCAAACCAAACAGTAAAATGAAAAGGCTGAGTGTATTTTAGCAGAACGTGTCACATCTGAAAGGATACAAATTGTTTAAAGGATAAATAAAACCATGACCTGCGTTTAAGGCGGGTGAACAGGAACAACTCATTGTCTTAAATCTTTAAACGCGCTGAACCAAAAAGCAGCTCATGTAAAGGGAGTGTTGAAGAAATGTAATGACTGTGATATTTGAATGAAAATAGGCACTTTGCACACACTGACATGAGAGAAATATGCAAAGTGCTCTCCCTCACGCTGCTGCGAAGAAGTATAATCGTTCATAAACTTGAGATTTTACCAAAAACTAGCAGGTTTCCTGTCACTGTTTCAACACCGCCCACTCACAAGCCAAAAAAAGCAGACAGCAAGAGAGAGAAAACGGAGCCATTTATGGGATGTCTTATACACTGAGCACACATTCTGCCATCAGTCTGAATGTTTTGAGCTTTTAGATGCTATAAAAGCACTGGATAATGATTGTCGGAGACTCTACCACTTGCTGTTGTTCTCACAGAGAGACGCGGGGCTCTTAGTGTCACCCGTCACTCTCTGCCTTTAATTGAAACCATTTCCTCTTCTATGTCTCGACGCCTCATCACAGTCTCCAATGAGCTTCGCAGAGGTGCTCTAAGGCAGCCCAACGCTAAAAGGATCAGACCTCTGGGGTGAGCCGCAGCCAGAGAAGACATCGTTTATGCATCGCCTTTTAAAGCGCCTGTTTTCCTGGCTGTGTGACTGGCTTTGGTCCAGACTTCCTGTGACTGGGACAGTCAGGGAGCCAATGTGGTGCAGCCGCTGTGATGTCCTCATTTAAAAAGTTCTCGCTCTGAGTTGTGTGCTGTACAATCCCTCGCCACTTAGGGAGAAAACAGCCGCTTGAGAGCGCTTTGATATGTAGAAATATGAAGGCATCATATTTATCCCCTATCCCCTTCATGGAGAATGCTCGGATGAAAGCAGCAGTGGGAGCAGGCTGAAGGCTGAGGATTAACAATGACATAACATGAAGAGGGGTCTGTCAGCACAGTGACACCTCGTTTCGCCTGCCATTGTCTGATTACCCCAACAGCAGCCCACCAATGACAGGGATGATCACAGGAAGGCGGGAAGAACACAACTGTCAGGCTTAGGCTGCAAAGCCAATTCCCACCATTTCTGCGTCTTCAAACCAGATTTCTAGACAAGAAGAAACAAGAGAGCAGTGGAGAGTGAGCGAGAAAGGGTGGAGGAGGAGGAGAAAGAGAAAGAGTGAGGGAAAAGGACACACGGACAGCTTACAGGGGATACAAACCAAAAGATTATGGTAATCTTCCCTTCTTTGTCCCCTGCGAAATGTTTTCGTACTACGCCTTTTATCTGTGTAAGAAGGGATGTGAACCTCTTCAGTTAGTGACAGTGGGCACTTTCTGTGTGGTTTCTGGGTAATTAGCACCAGTAGCAGGCCCTTTCTTTTTCTCTGCTCAAGCTTATGGTCTTCTTAGGGACGGCAACAGGGGATTTTCCCCCTCCAAACCCTCTGTCTGCTGTTAAGGAGCGATTCCCAGCCCAGGCCGAGCCACAACAACCATCTGTTAGCGCTAGAAGGATCAAAACCTTCAGAGACTCTCAGCACCACTGACAATCAAATGGACAGCTTAAGTTCAGACAGGTGACTGAATTAATTATTCCTTTCAGTGGTGCAACAGAGTTGTTTTCAATGGAGCGGTCAATGGACTGCTCATATGCTTTGCTCAGCTTTTTGTTACTGTGTAAAACAATTAAAGTTCTATTCTTTTATTTTTTTAAAAATGTAACAATATTTATTTAAATGGATATACACTTTATAAATTCTTCAACCTCATGTTAAACAGAAGCTAAGTGAATCAATTAGAGACACAATAACTTTCTAATATGTTTTTTTTTTTTTTTTTTTTCCAAGCTCTGACTTTTCAATTT
>JAOWBC010001052.1:25717455-25731301 GCA_028566105.1 Hypoplectrus providencianus | reverse complement strand
CACACTGAAGAATTTAAAGTAATAATAAAATGAATAGTCAAAATCCCCATAAACACTACATTAAGACAATAAGGTGAAAGAAAACCCTACGCTGTGATTTGCAATCAAGACCTTAAGATATTTTGAAGAACTACATATTTTCAGCACTTGGAGGCCGATCACTTCCATTATGGAGACTGCTGTAATCATCACCATACATCTTCTTAGAGGTCTCTAAATCGAGGTTTTACAGTTTCACGAGTCTGTCATTGTCCTAAAGTCCACAGAAGTACATTTTTTTATACATTGAGGTCAAGTTTCAAACATCGGTGTGGCTACAAACAAACATGATCACACTTGAATACTATTAAGTCCACAAGAGTCTTTCCAGTGATGCCCAATTCATGGAGTTCCAAGACTGATTTTAGGACCCCACAATGCAGAAACATTCAAATACCAGCCTGGTCACCTAAAAGAAAAAGTAAGAAATTCCCATCCAACTAAACCTGTTTGTTAATTAGATTTTGTGAAGTACAGCTGTCCACGCACAGAGGTTAGAGTGAATGGTTTGGTCAAACAAACACTGTCCGCCTCCTCTGTGTCAGTTATTCCTGCTCCAAACTCACTCATTTGAACCCACACTCTGACCTTTTATTAAGACTGACAGCCCACACCTAAACAAGCTGAAACCATTTCACAAACTCCACATGTTTAATCTTAAGTTTAATTTCCATCTCCACCTTGACTCCTTTACCATGGCTGGTTTTTACAATGGGGAAATGGGGTGTGTTTATAAAAAAGAAAAATAAAAGCAATCAACTACACATGAGAGAAGATAAAATGATGAAACTACAGTTGGTCTGGAGAAGGACAACACTATGGCTAACAATCTAAAAAAATCTTTTTGGCCTTGCATGTACTCTAAGGATGGATTCTTACTTCATCCCATCAGTTTCCTGTCAAGTCACAGAGGAGCCACGTTTCCCGATCAGATCACGAGTTAAAAATGATATGTAGCTAAAGACGGAGTAGTTATAAACCTGGTAGGCAGTGGAATACAACATCCCGGCTATAAATACGAGCATCATAAAGGTTATAACATTCAGTTTTTGTTCAGAGAGGTTCTGATTCAACCTTTTGGAGGCTGCGCTTTGTGGAGGTGTCAAAGTGTATGAAAGGATTTCCAAATATTTTGTCCAGCCTATTCATATCAGTGATAGCCTAAATATGATGTTCAGGGGCTTGTATGTAAACAATTTGTTCCTTTATATATATATTTTTTTACTTAAATCTCCCCAAAAATGACCCAAAATGGGAATCAGCCAGCCTCGCTCGGATTGGAAATGCACTCAGGTAGGATTCTTACATTTCTCAACAGTGCAATTTGCTGCTCCTGAGTGGAATGGACACCAACTGTGCCTGCAAATTAAATCACTCAGTAACCAATCTTACCACTTTATCTCCAAGTGCAATATGAGTCACACTGAAAATCAAAATCCTTTACAGCACACCCAGCACCTGCTAGTTGACTTAACTTGGTGGATAAAAAAGATTTTTTTTCTCCTTTTTTTATGCTCGATATCCAATCAGCACACAATGCTGCTGCAATCAAATAGGCATGAAGAAGGAGAGCAAATACACCTCGTTCCTGCAAAAGAGGCTTGGCTGGATGAGCGGGCTGAATAACAATGCAACTCCAGAAAGGAAATTCAGCAAAGATAAATTCCACATTGCAATGACTAATTTCTTCCAAATAAGCATTTAAGATCACTAAATAAAATCGCAAGAGTAAAATGGCTCCATGCAAAATTTGCATTTACGAGAATAGAATTAAACGGAAACCTCTCAGTGTGTAGTGAATCGGTTTTCACTGCTCTCTTGAATGAAACACAAATGAAGGGTCCAGGTGGTGTGTTTCATGCTGGTATTTTTATTGTTGCTTTCATCCTGTTTAAAGTTTTACTTTTTGACACCTGACAGGTCATGTGATGCATGTAAAGTGTCACAACAATTCGACTTCCTTCGTTCCTAACATGAATTATGCTAGTTGTGGTGAACTGAATTTAGTTTTGTAGTAAACTTTATATTAGAAGAAGAATCACATAAAATATTTCATTTATAATTAAATATGAGAAATTATGAGGCAATATTAAATAAATATAAATATTCACCAGGTTGCATGTGTTAAAATGCTATTTCCTTATAGGTCAATCATACCTTTAATTGTTTTTTAATTAATAGATATAGAAATTATACAGTGTTTTCAATGTCTGTATATACACGGATGATACCATGTTGTTTATGTGTGCTTTTCCAGTTTCCAGGAACTGAAGCCTTTTACGCATTGGAGCATTTACCTGCTTAAGAGCCAGAGTCTGACCAAAAGACCAAAACTGGGAGGAGTTATCACATTTCCCCAATCATTAACTGAAACAGCAGATAAGAGAAATAAAATTATAGATCTGAGTAACTTGTCAATTTAAATGGCACAGAGCTGCACAATTTCCAACCTTGTAATTGGTCGATGGCGCCTACAGCTACTGCTTATTTTAACAACCTGAGCGGAGTGAATTTTGGACTTAACAAGTGGCCAGGGACATGACTTGAAAATGAAAATGTTCCCTTTTTGCTAGGTTTGTCCAACCAAACAGTTCCAAAGGTGAGAATGCTGTGTAAAACATAACTAAAAACAAAATGAAAAGAATTCAAGATTCAGTTAAAATTAAAATAACTTATACTGTGTTTTAAAAGATGCCACTTAAATATGTGTGTATTAGCCTCATGTCCCAACCACTACACACTGCTCCACTTTTAACAACGTTCGCTTACTTCTGTACATTTCTTTCATGCTGCGTGATGCTTCTTGCTGATTGTGCATGCAAACATGATGCAACACAGACAGGTGACAGCAGATGCTGCATGGCTAATCAATGCAACGACAGTTTAAAACTAAAGCCAAGTCTTGAGCGGTTGCAGAATTGTCTTTAAACCATCTTTAAGCGAACTATCATTCCTGGAGCTCCCAGGTGCCCGACACACATGCCAAGTTATTCCATTTGTTCTGATTAAATTCTGCACTTCCTGATCCTCATAGTTTCAAGTTTTAGAGGGTTGATCATATTTACTACAGCAGATACTTGTACTACTTTTAGCAAAGAACACAGACAGTTGTGTTGTTGAATCTCTGGTGTTCCCCTTTAACAATCACACAGTGAGCCTGCACCGTGGACTATTTTTAATTTAATTAAAGGTTTGAGTGACACCCTGATTATCTCGTGCCAGGAAACTTTCATTTCGTGAATTCTAATCTGATCCCTGCCACCAACAATGAGCGGGCTCATGCTGGCTTCTTAACTGCTGATACTGCCGGTCAACAAGATGGTTTTTTCCTCTCCACGGGTGTTTCCCAACTTGAAACGGAGAGCATTGGCAGGACTTAAATTGGTGGCATTTTGTGGTCTTTAAAGAAAGGGGACTCATTAAAACTAACCCAGAGAAGCCTTCAACTTTCCTCCATCATTATATGTAACAGCAGATAAGAGAAGTATAATTATAGATCTGGGTAACTTGTGTTGTCAATTTAAAAGTGATGGAGCTGCATAATCCCCAACCTTGTAATTGGCCGATGGCCCCTACAGCGTCATCCCTGTTTTTAATGAGTGTTAGCCTGAGCAGAGGAATACTCACAGCCGGCCGCTGCTGGTCACACACACCATATTTCCTGTGTTGTAAATCACCCAGTGCTTATCTTGCCACTTTCAAGTCTTGCTACCTATTTTGTTTAATTTGACTTACATTATTCTGAAATATATCTTTGAGTGACAAATTGTAACTCTGTATATCCATTACACAGGTAGCAGTAAAGAGAAATTCAGATACCGGTAAATTATACCAGTAAGTGTCATTCTGTGCTCTGATGCCATTGAAATAAAAAAAGATTTAAATGGTGTAGGTGCACTGCTGTGGATGGGGGCAGCAGCAGCATGTATTTGAACCACCTAAATAAGGGCCGCCTAGGAAAATCAATATCATTTTAGGCATGGACTATATTTGGAATGTTTCGACTGTGCTGTCAGACAGTCCTTCCCACTGAAGCCACCAGACGTAGACGAAAGCATTTTAAACGTAGAACACGTGAATCGCCGTTCTAACTGTAATAGAGATCGTATCTCTGGGATGCCAAGGACTCCGATCAGAGAGCATGGGCACAGAGAGTTAAATCCATAACACTTTAACGATAAATCAGCTGGATAATATTAAACAAAGAAGAAACTAAAAAAAATGACTGTATTAGCCTGCAGTAGCATATAGTACCCTACATACACCTACCCTAAAAATGCATCTGTTGCTGCTCACACATGGTAGAAAACAGAATGACGACAGATTTCTGAACGGATGGATGACGTCATAACTACGGCAATCCCCGTATGACCAAAGTCAAAACATACAATCATAACAACATGAACAGACCTAATAGACTTCTACCTCGATCAGTGAGCTTGGTGCGTCACTGGGTGACTTTGTGTTTTACAGGGTAAGTTCAGATTCACCAAAGCTTCACACACATATTCCTGTCTGCTTCTCAGAACAAGACATCTGCTGGTTGCCCTCTACTTGAGGTCATAGTCGCATTTTGGGATAAGAAGCTCCTTCACCGCAACTTCAAACACCTGAACTTTAAAACAACTAGAAGAAACTTTCACCCATTTAGATTTTTTGGTCCCATAGCGGTGATCTTTCCTTCAGCACCTCATGTTGTAAAGATCAATCCCATACACCCAGTGCCTTTGACTCTCTCTCTGATAGCTTTTTGTTGTGTTTGTGGTCTTTTTTCTCACACAAATAAAAATTCTATCATAACTCACCATAACTCTTTACCAAATGTTTCTTTAGCTTCCTGCTGATGGTCTGGTTTGCTTCTAGAGGCATCAGTATCACTTAGAGACTCTGACATTCATTCTATACACTAACATATATATATATATATAAGGGCTAACCTTGCAGAATGGTCCACTTCAGAAAAAACAAAGTTATTATATGACTGTATTGTAAATATGGATGAACTGATGTTGCTGCTGGTAAATGTGGAGCCATTAACTGATGGTTACCTTAATCTATATGAACACATAATTTATTAGTCAACGTATATTTTGCATTGTTAGTATGAATCTGCAACTTAGGTTTTTAAAAATGGAGTGGAGTTAAAACACTGGCTTTCAAGATAAAAATGGATTTGACATATATGGTAGCATAACAAGTAAATAGTCAGGTACAAGCACACTGCTAAAGTTGTGTGAGACTTTGTAGACAGATGTTTTAGTATAGTTTTGCTGTTGTTGAAAGCGGCTGCCTTGTACATTTTTTTTTCTTCCATTTTTGGATTCCTTGCCACATGGAGTCAGAAAAACAAAGTTTTAGTGCAAACTCTATAATCGATCAGAGAGGCAGGTGTGGATAATCAATCTGTGATTTGGATCAGAAAAACACAACTCATGGAGATTTATCAAAGAAGGTAGAAATCACTGATCTTCAAAGAAAAACCTTAAACTATTTGACCAGTGGTTTGCAGATATAGCTAAAAAAATATATATATAGGCAACTTTACTCACAGGCATTTGAAGTTATTTTATCACATACTTTGGGAGACAGTCAGCATGATTAAACATGAGACGATGTGGCTCAAGTAGGCATTTTAGCTTTAAACTGCAGTCACCCCCCATGACACAGATCAAAAAGAGAGGAAAAAAGGAGAGACGCGGCAGTGCCACACATGCGGTCGAAGGGTTTAAAAAATTAGCAATGCTCAACTGGAACGGAAGTAGCATGCAGTGAGTGCCACAGCAGAGTTCCTCTAATCATATGTAACATCTACCTCTGGAAGCTAGCGGAGGGAGTTTACAATGAGCTTAACCCATACTTTTATATTGCACTCAGCAGGTCTCCCCCTCCATGTTGGGCACTTTGAACACTATTTTGTTATTCTGACTTCACTTGGTTTAATAATCCGCACTTCCCTGTTTTTTCCCCTTTTTTTTTTTTTTAAATCTACCTCGCAGGGCTTTGATGTTCTGTGGAAATACACACTGTAATAATTTGGAGGTTAAGTTTTCTGACTTTCATTCACTTCCATGCATAGTGAAAGTATAACTAGAAAGCGTGTGAAGTCCATTTTTTTTTTTTCTAAGGTCATGCAAGGTAATTTGTTGATGGTGAGAGTGTTGGGGGGGGGGGGCGTTAGGAAAGGTTCCCTCCCACTGGCCCGTTTGATAACACACATAGGAGGCTGTTTGGGAATTTGGCAGCCGTCGTGGCGCGGCGCGTTTAGCGAGGGGTCGAAACTTTCGGGGAGGCCCGTGGAAACGTGGGAATAGGGAGCTGGAAAAGTGGATGAATTGAACTCTGTACATAATTCTGCGTCAATGGCCTCCTCTGTCCCAGCGCTGAGGACTGGGAAAGAGACAGGGGTTTCGATTGCCCAATATTCATCTACATTTTTTCCCCTGGATAGGCACAATATGGCTGGCTTAATTAACTTCTCTCAAAGGTGAAGCAGTGCGCACCATCTGCTGTGAGACAATCACATTTGTATGCCTCTCTGAATAATCCCGTTACTCTATTAAAGCAAAGCAGAATGCAGGGGAAGACGAGTCTGGCTAGAAATGACAAAACTCTCTCTTCGATCGTGTAAAACGTCTATTTAATTGCCCAATGTGATATCTCGTGTCTTTATCTTTCTAGCAAAGCTGGCAAAATTAAGATAAAGCTTTACCTAAAAAAAAATAATACCAAAAATCAAACACATCAGCATAAAATAAGCACTGCAGGCTGTTCAGACATCTCTGATCATTTCATACATGTTATGGCGAGACAATCTGAATTCTTTAATATATCTGAAGGACCACACATAGCAATCAAGGGCCTGCTGAACTTGCCCTAAAGCCGGGTCATTATTTGATCTTTGTGCATCTTAATCTGATTATCTCATTGTGGAGGTAAACTTCAGACTCAATCTTGTTAGCAGCTGGCCAAGATGGATTACGACGGCCAGTGAGGTGGAAAATGAACTGAGCAGTTCAGCTTTGGCCTTGCTCTCTTTCAAGATCCTCACCACCACTACTTCAGCTCCTTCTGCTTTTCTTTCTGTTGGCCCTTCAAACGAGATATTATCCTCAGGAAAAGCATTGGCACCCCTCCCCCTCCTCCCCGCACACCCTTTTCTTTATCTCTGATGCTTTAACTAAGTGAGGACAATGGCCCAAGAAAAAAAAAAAAAGGAAAGAAAAATCCTGACCTCTCTTAAACATTCAGATTTTCAGACACACCGTGTTATGAGAGGACGGTAAAGTGGCTAGAACCTTAACTCCACAAAAAGACGAATCTCGCCCCTGAGTGGCTCAAATTCTAAGACTTTGTGTTTCGGCTGTTGTTGGGCCATTTTCACCAACACACGCAGTAACCCGATAGGTCGAGAGAGGTATGCGATGCCTCGATTCTCATCTTAAATGAAGAGGGTTGGTTTTTTGCCTTTTCTCTTTTTCCTCCCCTCCTTAAATTATGCAAATGCCTTAGATGTGTGGTCCCGCTTAAGACACTCAGTTTTGCTTGTGGTCTTATTGCGGTATTGAGTGCCTTTACAGTGAATGCACACCACAGTCCACAGCACAAAAAGTCCCCCTAAAGGCTGAAAGGAGTTCAAAGCATTCAAAAGACAAAAAGGACTAAGCTGGGATTTTTTATGTACACTGAAAAGAAGAATAAAATATAAGTTCCCTATTGGTGCCTGTTATGGCAGTGGCACCCATATTAAAGCATTATGTTACGACATAAAGGCCGCGTGAATTTTTTCGTGCGCACCATATGCAAAGAAGAAATGAGAATAACTTAGAAGGGCGGTGATTTTGTAACACGAAACACTGAATGCTCTTTTTGACACACTATTGAGGGAACAAGGAATTCAAAAGGGGTTATATTCGATCAGGTTTTCTGCCTCAATAGGTTATAATCACTCCTAAAGTATTGAGCACTACACAGAGAAGAGAGCTTCTAAGGAGGCTAATCAGCAGGTTTTCTCCCTATTATCGTTTCCCATCTGAGGGTAACAGCGCACAGAAGTACCCCCTTCTATTGATTATCTGGACTGGAATTTAAATATTAATACACTGCCCGGCCCTGCTTGGCACTCTCTCTAGAGCCGGGCTGCATGGCAAAGCACTCATTCCCCAGATTAAAAACCCCCTCGTTTTTTCTTTCTTTCTTTTTTTTTTTTTTTTTAAAGCACAATCCTGCTCTCTTTTCAGCTATAAGAAAAAAAAAACTTCAAGGGGGGAAGTTGAGAGGAGAAAGGGGCCAGAGCTCTGTGTCTCTGCAGTGAATTCAAAGACGACACTTTTCCTCCAGGCCTGGGTCTGCTGAAGACGCAGGAATCACTCGGCAGCCATTTAACCGCTGCTGTCTCGCTTTAGAGAAGTGGAGACGGAGAAGCTGCGTCCTGTTTGGCTGCTTTAGTAAAAACTAAGGATGCATTGAGCCTCTTGCCCGTATTAGAAACAGGGCTGCACGATACACAGTTTGCACGCTGACATGTGCACATGCGCAACTGTTACATTGCAGGACGTGTAACATAATGCATAGTTTTTTTTCTTTCTGCTGCTTAATGCAAAACAAAGACGGACACAGTTTGTGAATGTTACCGGCCAACAGGTGGTTTTGTCACAAGTCGTCCAAATATTTATGTGTTGTTGGTTCCACTCCTCGAGTACAACCCATGGGATTGTGTCCCAAAGTAGTGCCTTACTGATGTAGAACATCTTGCAAAGTTCTGAAATGGTAGTCTCAGGTTTTTTAAGGATAAGGCAACAAAACTAGTTTCCCAACATTGGGGCAACTAACTTTACTGTTAGGCCTTATAAAGGATACTTAAAAAGTGAAATATAAGGCATGGAACTTTCTTTGAGAACTACGGCCACAAGAGGGCACAGAAAATGTGAATACTAATTAATTAATAGTTCTAAACTTATTTAAAATAATTCTAAAATTATTCATTTTTCAATCAGAACACTGAAATCCAATGGCAATGCCTGTGATTTTCATATCCCAATATGTATCACAGAAAAAATAAATAAAGACATATCACAATATCAGTTTCTTTTCCCGATTAAGTTTAAGAAAATAAGGGGAAAAAAAGGCTGAATTGCACGTTTAAAATTAAAATTGTAAACAATCAACCACTGCTGGCTAAAATACGTAAAGAAGCATCTGACATAGATATAATGTGATGTTCTGTACATTACATCCATGAGCCCAGAGAGCCCTGTCCACTCGACCTTGTGAATGAGCACATTTGCCTTCAGGGTGGGTTCTACACACAGGGGACAAAAGTGTGTTGACATCAGTACTGGTTGGGCGACCCAAACGCATAAGTTATGGCCCCACTTGACACAAGAGTGGTGAGCCACAAGAGAGAAAACAATGTGTAACATAGATTGAATAATAATGTTGTTGTGTGCTCACTGAGAAAAAAAAAAGGGTTACACCAAATATGTGTGAACAGCGTCATCAGGGATATTAATCATAGACAGAACATCCTATTAACAAAAATAGATAAAAGACATATGTGTCTTTAAATATCCAAGTGATTTAATATAGACCGTCTGTTTAATTTCTGCATATGCCTCTTTAATATACACCTCAGAGTTGTTTTCACTGCTCACATTATGAGTCAGGGGGATCATCCAAATCCTGGAGTAATTCTCCAAGAGCCTTATAATGAAGAGATCAACCCAGAGCCAGAAGACAAACAATTTAGCATGACGTTAAGTCCCCGTCTCATACAGTGAGAGAGATGTCCATTAATACACCTGCCTTGATTTGCATTCAGTCTAGCTGAGGTTCATTGAATTAAAAAAAAAAAAAAGGAGAATGGGCCCCTAAGTCAATCAGCTCTATGAAATTTGGTCCAAAGATACATAAAGCTTTGCCTCTCTGAGTGAGATATATGAAAGCTAAAAGTGAAAGTGTCAAAGTGTCATTGAAATGGCAGGCTTGTCTCTACTGAGCCAGTGGTCCAGTTATTATGGGAATATTATCTCTTCTAACACAGTCACATTATCTTTGGTGTAAAAATCATTTTATTTGAAATTGAAAATAAGCACAAAAACAAAACAAAACATGTAAGACATTTTTATTCTGTATGAAGCCAGAAGAAAATGCTTATTGAAGCTAAAGAGTTCTGCTAAAATAGCTTTACATTTGGAAAATAAGATGAGAAATCAATCGAGCTCACAGAGTCGAGACGCATTAGCCTGCCTGTTTTCTACACTGCAGGCCTGGAAGTTAGGTGACATTGTATGAAGAGTGAGAAGCAGGAGTGGATGGGTGAACACTGTCAGTGCACCATGCTCGGATTTACCACACCGCAGACTCTATGTGTTGTAGCTGCAACAGTAGTGGGCCTATAACATGTCAATCAAATAAACCTCAAATCTTCAAATATTTAACGAAAATATAGTTTGACAGGAGTTTTACCACCCGAGTGTTTCCGATCCCTTTGAACTTTTGAAAAGACAGCACATATGTGTATAAAAATGTTAAACTATCCCTTGATACAAAGAAGTTCTGCTTCTTATAAGTGCACAGTATCAAATCAAACAGGGACATAATGCTACGTCTGTGGTGCTAAGAATATCACATACAAACACCTTGACTCTGTTGCAGGTGACAACAGGACTTTTCCGTCCCATGACACCGTCAAAGTTGCTCATCCCTGCGTCCTAATTATCTAAACCTCACACCGAAAATTAGTCGAGCTTTTTCCGATTAAACTGTCTCAGAGAGGTGAGGACCTCTTCATACACCTCTGCCACATGATAATGTGACAGCAAAGGCCATTAATGCAAGAGCACAGAGGTCATTAGCATCGCTCCATGGTGTAGCATAAAGTAATCACCTCCCGAGATCTGTCTCCTGTGACGGCTGTACTGTCTGTCCTCCCCCTGCGGTTATTCTCTACACGTGTAAGGTCAGTTAATGATGGTGGACAGAGATATCTGACCAGGGGAGCCGCTCTGGCAGCTGATTATGCTCCGCTCCCGACACTTCTTAACCAGCCACGGGATGACAAGGCCGACACTGTTAAGGAGTTTTAACATTCCCCACAGCTCATCAAAGGTTTTGCAATGAGAGAGGGCTGACCATAAATTGGGATTTAGCTAGTAGGTGTGAAACTCTGGTTTTCCTGCAACATTTCCATGGGTCTTAATGAACGATGTCTCAGCATAGCAGAACAGAAAATAACATTTTCTGATTCATTTTAATGGAAAATTGTAACTCTGAATTTTATCCCGATCGGTCCTTCTGATAATGGTCAAATTTAATGACTCAGCTTATAATGGGGGAGCAAAAGCACTGCACCAAAGTGATCGCACAGCCCACTGTCCTTACAAATTACTTAGAAATTGGATGTTCCTGCACCTCACAATTTACATCCAGTGGTGCATGTCCAGGATACTCTTAAGACAATATTTCCAGTCTTTGACAAGGTTGGCTAAAAAATACCAAACTTTAACCATTACTCATTTGCTCTAAAGGATCTATCTTATGTTACATTGACATTTTTGTTATTGACTATTAAAATAAGAGATTAGGGTATAAAAAATAAGACCCAGTTGTGTATTAATTCAATAGTAGGATTCATTCAATTCATAAATCATGGTAGCAAATCAGCTGCTTGAGTAATTAAGATAATTGGTATGAGAATTATTATCTATACTTGACTCTCGCTATGGTATGACGTATTAGGTTGGAACGAAATTATGTAGCATTGCCTCTCCCTTTACAGATCATGTAAAAAGTGAGAAATGGGAATTCTGGATCTACATTGGGTTGAATGGCATTGTTACACCGACATAATCTCTTAGCAAAGACAATATGCAGAATGTGTAAATATTTAACTGACTTCTGACTGATTTGTGCTGATTTAGCAATAAGTGGCTTGTTGTGACGAAACAATGGGCAGCCTTGGTGTCTGTCATTCATATTTTCAAGTGTGTGGTCTGAGCATCAAGGATGCAATTGGATCAAAGCAGACGAATACACAAGATCTTACAACCCCAAGTTCCTTTAAGCACGTTCAAGAAACCCAGAGTGGCGTGTTAACATTCCTGTTGCTGTGAGGAGACCAAACAAAAGGAGACAGCAGTGACAGTTTAGCATGGATGACAAACAAAGATACAAAAGAGAACATCACACCAGAACAATACATCACTACAGCTGATGTTTCTCCTTCACACAAATGGCATCCTCGTCATTTTTCTTTGAGATGTGTGAATGATGTTTGCCACCATCCATCATAAAAAGACATAATGGAGGTTGGGGAAGTCGAAGAGACTTGGACACTCCAGGGAGCTCATTACCGGACCTATTAATCTGTTATTTGACCCCTGTGAGAGCACTCCCCAATCTAAAAAAGACCTATGCTTCCTTAATCCAAAGATAAAAACAAAACCTCTACTGTGTCTCGGGGATCAACGCTCCAATTCAGACAACAAAGCAGAGAAATAACATCAATGCCTTAGATTGGTTTGTTCTCAGTGTTAGATAAAAGCAAGTTGATACATTTTTTCTTCATCTGACTGAGTGCTTTGAAAATGAACTCCAAGCAAAAGCTAAATTATTGATATTCAAGAGAAATCTTAATGTTGAACCACAGTGCAAATATAAAATGAAGTGGGAGAAAGTGAGTATGAAAATCAGCAGTCCGGTGCACCTTTGTTATGACTGAGGAACTAACCACGGGAGTATTGGATAGTGAGTGCTTACTGCTTTCCCTTTAAAGAAGAGTCCTCCTGCCATTCTGTGTATGCATCCTTCCTTCAGGGGTGATTGCCTCCTTGTTAGTGGTCTGCTGTTGAGCTCAGCACTTTGCCAAGTCAAAAACAATGTCATGCCTTGGAGGGCTGTGTGTCTCTCTCTGTCCTTTTGTAAAGCTTCTGCACTGCTCAATTAAATTTCCTACATACAGCAGACAATAGACACGGGTAATATCAGACAGTTCTTGTGTCTATCGTTGCTTTTTCAGGTGAAACTGTTTTACGTGGACTCTAATGATTTTATTAGAGGAGACATTTTCTTAAACATTCAAGCCTTTCAGATAAACAGACTTGGATCACTTGTCAGTTTTCTGTCACTTACTCTGGTCACGTAGACACCTTCATTGATTTCCTTCTGCATTTTACAAAAACTCAAAGGTAAGCCGGTAAGCCAGAGGAATGTGTTTGAAAAGATGACATATAAGCATGGTTTTGTGCTGAGACAGTAAATTTCCCTTATGACTAACGCATCATGTTATAAAAAGATATTTTGGGGTTAAAATGTGACAATGCAAACACCACAAAAACCTCAATTTACCTGTCGTTCTTATCAGCATACTAGACATCCTTCCAAAATTAAACTGCCTTAAAAGGTATCATGTGCAACATTACTGCGTTAACATGTAGAAAAATAACTGGAATTTTTCTTATTTAGTTGAGTTTTGTATTTACATTGTCCCCCAGATTTTGGCCAATGTTCAGAAATAGAAAAATCTGCTTCATTTGGACGCCAGTTTCAGTGGCATCATCAACTCCAGGGAAACACAGGAAGCACCAAATGACCTTCAGGGAGTAATTGTACATCTCTGCCTACAATTGCAGTCTAATACTCTGTTACTAATATCATATTTTTCTGCCACACAACATCAATATATTGTTGGTTTTATTTGGCAAATACACAGTAATTGAGTAGCAAACTAATTTATTGATAGTCAGTAACAATCCTGCCTATTGCAACAATGACAAGTGGCGTATTAACAACAAGCTAATGTGTAGGATAG
>JAOWBC010001052.1:25695614-25717355 GCA_028566105.1 Hypoplectrus providencianus | reverse complement strand
ATAGCATTGTAATATTAAGCTAGCTCGTCAACGTTATGCTAGCTAACGTTAACTGCAGCTGTTTCACATAACCTGCATAAACATGACTAAATGTAATGAGAATAAAACACATTGACCTGTCTGTGAACATGATTGGTTGGTATGAAATGAATATCGCAGTTTTTTATATCAGTATGATACAGCTAAAGCTAGAGAGCCAGGAGAAATAATAAAGATTTAACCAGCTCCTGATTCACCTGAAAATATATTCACAGCTACACAGTGAAACACATGGTAATGTATTTTCATGCTGCGGCTCAGCCTACAGTGGAGGTTCGTGGTCTGGAGGTCATGAAGGGCTCTGTGCCAGGTAGCGGGTTAAGAAATGATGACACCGTATGGACACTCCTTTTCAAACTGATTCTCACAGAAACTTCTGGCTTTGATTTCTCCCCCTCAGATGGCTGGAATAAAAAAGGACAGTTATACATATTTCAAGGCCCAAGGATCCACAAAGGGACTTAGGAATAAAGAGGTATGAACCTTTGAACTAAACAAAGGTCCATCACCCACATATCATATGAGATGTGCTGTGTAGCCCGTGTAAAGACGTGGATATAGAAGGAGAGCAGAGAGGAACCAGCATGGTCTTGCAGACAGGTTGTCTGAGTGTTGTCTGCGTATCCCATGACCCCCCATCTTCCCCCCGTGCCTGCATCTCTAACCCACATAGCACTTGTTGGCCACAGAGGTCTGCAGAAAAGCTTCCACGGCGCAGCGCATCTGTGGGCCTCTTTGAATCCAACCAGAGGCTCATAACAACAGGCAGTATCAGTTGCATTAAGTTGATTAAAGTGGATGGCGGACACAAGGCACTTGTGCTCTCACAATGCTAGATGAAAGAACAACGTGGCAGCAGCCCCTCTCCCAGTTGTCTGAGAATCCGCCTTTGCTCTCAGCAGAGGTGAACAAAAGACCAAAAAGGACGAGAGTGAAAGCAATCGAAAGCCTCTTTTCCAAATGATCTCTAATTGGCCCTTTCTTCCTTGCGGATCAGTCTTATGATTTTGGTGGTGACAGTCGACTTACCCACAATTCTACCTCTAAAAGCTTCTCATGAAAGTGGACTACTTGAAAGAAGTGACCATTACGTAAACTACAGTTATGGAAAATGAAAAAGATAAAAAAAAAACAAAAAAAACCCCAAAAAAAACACAGAAAACTGCCTGGAGTCAAAAGAAAAAAGAAAAAGATTTCCACTGGCTGAATTAAATTTATCAAAAGCAATAGTTGAATTGCATTTATCAAATAAATAAAGAAATGCTGCAGTCAAAGGCAGAAAATGACACATAATTAAAAGAAGGCTTCAGAGAAATGTGGTATTATTATGGAAAGAATTGCGTTTCTAAAAAGATCTGACAGCCCTTTAGTTTTATTTAGTGCTTATCTTTAATTTATTCCAATAATTATGATGCCAGATATCCCAGCAGTCAAACACTGGCATTATTAGGGAATGGATATATAACAGACAAATTTAAATATATTTTTAGGAACAGTGGAACACATCTGGAGATACTGGTTGAGATCCCAATAACTCTTACAGCCCAATGATCTCTCTGTGTCCACCAGTGGAGTAATGGGATTGGTAACATATGATTACTCTCTAAATTGTTCTGAAAATGCAAAGGACTTCATATTATATTATAGGGGAAATATACAGGTGTGCACAATGTCCCCAAATAAACTATATTTCTGGGCCTTTATTTTTGGACGTCTCTATTCTTGATTGTCTTAAGTGTTCGATTATAGTAGGACATAAAAGGATTCTATACATTTATTTGAAATTATGCTTTTTTTGTTGTTGTTCGCGACATTCACACAGGTAAATCTTTATAAAAGCAAAAACAGTGTTTAAACAGCATATACAAAATATGTGGCAGAGGGTTGCACATGTACTCATGCAAATAATGAAATCAAAACACACTGCAGTTCAATACTAGAAAGAACCAAACGGGTTAACAACTTGTCTTAACACCTGCGTATCATCAGCATAGAGCTCCACCTCTGCTGTTCCTCCTTCACAATAAAAGCCTAAAACTAAATTAATTTGAAGAATTTAGATTTAAGGAACTCAATAAATAATCTAACAGTAAAATATTGTAATGGAAAATACAATAATCGATATGGTACCGCTTTTTTTTTTTTTAATAAAAATGATACTTATTTAATCAAATCCTTCGCCTTTTGTACTGTATTAGTGTCCCCATAAATCATGTTATAAAAAAAAAAAAAGGAATTCTTTTCGATGCCCCGAGTGCTATACCCTGCTTTACTCAATAATTATGATTTGATATTTATCAAATATTATTGATGACCTTTCCAAGTTTCTCTTGAAGTGACCATTACTTAAACTACAACTGTGTAAAATGGGAAAGCACAACCCTGAGCCAAGAAAAAAGATTTCCACTGGCTGAATTACAGTTATCAAACCCAATAGATAATTGAATTGCATTTATCAAACAGATTTAAAAATAAAAAAAGCTGCAGTCAAAGGGAGCAGATCAGATGACACATAATTAAAAACAGTCTTCTGAGAATTGTGGTTGTATTTTGAAAAGGAACTGCGCTGAAACTGAAAAAACTGAACCTGATCAGGATCTGACAGCACTTCGGTTTCATTTATCAGTGCTCCGCTGTAATTTATTCAAATAATTACGATGCCAGATGCCATCCCCTCTTTAACCATCAAAACAAACTACAAGCTTTGTCCCTCCCATGCAGCTGAAGAGGTGTCATGTGAGGCAAGCTTTCCTTTTCATTACAGATACCATTTGAGGAACATGCCATATTCCACTTTTGGAAAGAAGTCGAGACAGAAACTGACAGTATTGTTCTAGTATCAGTGTAGAAAAAAACAACAGGAAAAACAAACAAAAGCTTTGGCACTAAGGAGCTGTTCCAGGGATGATAACAATATAAAAAAGGCGAGGTGATCAATGCTGTTCTGGATTTTGATAACACATTGCTCATGCCTGAGACAAATGATGGAAATTCTTAAGGAGAGAGGGCCTGCAATATGCCAAATATGCTCCAAATTAGCCTTCAAGAGCAACTCTCAGTGTGTATACGGAGGCTGCGTGAGTAAATAAAGGGCCAGCATAAATTACCTTTGGATGTCAATCGTGATAGCACACCCTGTTTTCTTTTTGTTATCGTGTCGCCTATTCGTCTCGCTGGCGGATGACATGAAATGAAAGTATTCTCTCTCTAGCACCACCAACAGTACTCAGAGCGCTTTCTGACACTTGAAAACGCTACGGGTTCGTGAAACCACAGCTGGGCCCCCACTGATTGGCTCGCACACAAGGCTGCCACTAAACTTTCGCTGCTTGAGGAGTTGTCTGTGCCGGGACAGGTGGTGTTTATGCAGATGAATGAACACATTACTGTGTGCTCTTCCTTTTGGTTTAAACATTAGCGTTTCAAATGTGACAAATCAGATGTTCATCTCCCGCTATATGCAGCCATTGTGTATGCTGCTGGGAGACCTTTTGTATATGAATTCCCGTAGGTGTTGATGTGCACATCCATAAAGCAGGGACAACGTATACAGCCTCTGATATATTCAGGGATTTTTTCTTTGAATGCCTCCATTCAGGCTGGGTAGTAAGTGGGTGCTTTTAGTTTATTTTTCATATGTACCTGTATCATAGCTACTGTATATTGTAATGATAACTGCAGGCTGGACTGAGCTGAAATGTATTTTTCATACTGCAGCTGAGTGGAGAGTTAGCTCCGAGGTCTGAAACGGCTGTGGTGAACACCACACAATTATCTCCCCATTATCACACATATGTTCAGTTCTAATTGGGCCTCTCCCCCAGTCATTTCAGAAGCAGTGCATCAGTGACAGTGAATGCCAACCTCTAATGATATTACAATGTCAACATGTGCTGAAAGACTGAAAGGTCACACAGTAAAAACACTATTTCTGTCTGCGTAGGTTTAGAAGTCTCATGCATCCTCTGACATGATTTGATAATTGATTCAACTGCAGAGGAGTAACTTTGTTAACTGATACTTTTTTTGGTATTTGAAAGGACGGATAATAGTGAGAAAGTGCCGTCACTGTTTCCCCGAGGCCGGGCTGTTCAAATGTTGAATGGAGGGATCACAAATTCATGATACGACTGCAAAGCAGGAGCAAAGAAAAAATCATTTGTTTGTCAGACATAATAAGAATAAAAAATATTTTCTTGCGTCTCTTCTTTATTAAATTGAAAGGATCCTTTTTTTCCATTTCATCAACACGACTCAATCAATATTTATTAAACATTTTTAAGTGGGGAAAAAAATCTTAAATAACTAAAACTGAATTTAAAACAAATCCCAAAATCAAATAGATAAACTAATAATAGAAATAAAATAAATCTCTTCAAATAAACAAACTCAGGCTTGGCTTGTGCTTCTGCCTTGAAATTTACATGTTTTAAAATGAAATCAGAAAATCTCTATAAAATATAGACATTCCTGAAGAGCGAAAATTAAGCAGTTGGTTCCTGTGGCTCAGGTTTACGCCACCTTCCAAACTCCCAGCTAATCCAAAAATGGAGCAAAAGGGTGAAGCAGCTCAAAGTTGCCATGCTCTATATCATATGTAACTCTAAGAATGATATAAATCCTCCCCCTAACAGTCTGTCTGGGAGAATTAACCCTTTAAAAGCAAGCGTGATTGGTATTTTATCATGGAGATGCTGAGGGTTGATCCACTTTTAGAGCCAGCCTCAAGTGGCCAGTCAAGGAACTGCAGTTTGTGACGCTTGCGTATTTCAGTTCTCAGAGATCTCTGGTCGTTGACAAAGCTCTCGGTTTTTATGTTTTGTGTATTACCTTCAGACCAGTAACTTTTTCAGTCCTTTAGACTGGTCCCAGCCTACTCATGGTGTTCTATTGCATTAAATCTACCTCCCTAAAATCTTATTTCCAAATCATGCAGACCGATCACGATTTCCAGCAATCAAAATTTTCCACACATTTTAAACCTAATTTTGGTTCTTTGGTTTGGACAACAATAATATATGAAACAATATATGGTAGAGTTAGTCATGCCAGTTGAATGACAGCTGGTTTATCACAAACAAGTGTAATGTTATTTTGTCAACATATATATGATTATAAAATGAATGTAAGAAAACTCTTTCTGTACTATTGTTGCAGCAATACGCCAGTATTCACTATGGTAATAAACTGACGGTAATCATACTGTTGCCATTTGAATTTGTATGGTTTTGACGAAACATTTTTTTAAAGGGGCGACTTTACATTTTACTACAATAAGTTCAACTCTATCATAAAGTTTTAATTGCAATGAAGCATTAATTGATGTATTTATTTTCCTATTCCTTTCCTATTTTCCATTGCTTTAAGGGCCTTTGTAACTGATGATAATGCATATTGTGTGATACCATTTATAGCAGTTTCAAGAAACTATTGTACCCTAAAAATCTGATACAGCCCTATTTTATTGCAGAGTGCTTCAAAACTATAAAAGCTTTCTGGCATCAGGAAGTAACATGGTGCAATATTTTTGCCAAATATTGATTCTTGTGTTTTTTTCTTAACAAAGTCCAAAACTGGATAAAAGGTCTGCTTGATGAGAACTAGCAGATTAGACAAGACATTTATAGACTGAGGCCACGACTTTATGAAATGTTTGCTCCACTTGCAGCGAGCTGCTTTTGTTTCTGCGACACTCTGTGCTGTGGGTGAGACACTAAAGTCCCTATTGTCTGAGTCAACTTGACCTGACCTAGCTGGTTAAGCTGAGGCATTGTGAACAGCAAATCGCTTCAACCAGGGGGGTAGCTGCTTTGTGTGGCTATGGGGAAAATAACCTTATAAAAAGCCCATAGCCATAGTTAATGCAGCGAAAGACCAGTTTTGTCCCTGGAAAAGCTCTGTTTATTTCCAACCGCCAGTGAAAAACACAGCGATTGTGTCAGTGTTCCATTCTGACTCCCTTGGTGATCCTTATCCATTTAGCAACACTTTTAGCAATTCTATTTGTTTATGCACACGCATATGTCCAAGTTTCTCACCACTTCTTGTGTACGAGGAGACATATGTCTGCATACGCATGTGTTAGGGATACACACGGTCCAATTCTAGCAGGAGATGATGGTTGTGAAATATCAAGAAACGCTGTGCCAATCAACAACTCGCGTGTCCTGAAGGCTGCGGCAGTTAAAGTGGTGAGACGGCCAGACAGCGCTTAGCACGCGCTCCTAATCACATTTCACCACTCGGCAGGCCTGTGCTTGCACATCGCAGGTACTTATAAACTCCTATCAGTCCTTCCCTTCACACCCGATGTTGCTCTCAATGTCAGTCTTTACCGAGCTGAGCCAGAGACAGCCTTAATTTAAAAAAATGTAATTAACTGTGCCACAACACAACCTCCAGCAAGCACTCGCTGCTTATTCTTGTGATACCAAAACAAAAACAAACAATGTGATGGAAATGAGGTTAACGGCGTCAGGCTCGCTTTGCCGGATTGTAAAGTCAGATCCTGTTGAAACAAGAACTCTTTGCTGTTTCTGTACATATTATTTATCATTACAACATGAAGTCGGTAGTTAAACAGCTCTCTTTAACAATAAGCATCCAACAACTTTCTTTGACCCGTGTCTGTAATGCATCATACACTGCTTATAACCCTGGAGAATCACAGTAACAAGCACTCACAAGAAGCACTTAATAATAAGGTCAAGCATCAAACTACTTCATAACTGAATCTAAAGTACCATTGTGTAGTGCTAATGCATAAGAGTTTTGTTATTCATTACAATCGCTGTTATAATGTGAATATAATGTTTATAAGTGTGTTCATGATGCATGGGATTATGAGAACAATGTCAGGAAGTGAACAGCAGTTATATTAGAAATATTTCGATGCTTGAATTATAAGTCAGAATAAAATAGTTTATAATGAGCTATGGATTGTCATTGAGATATTATGTATATTGATGACTGTTTTTAACTATAATTATAGAGAGCTTTTATTCACACAGCTCTCTTTAACAGTCAGCTGAGAAAAGGCCAATGCCTGTGCATTATGATCATACTTATAATGCGTAATAATCTGCTTATATCCCTGTATATTCATCATGATAAGCACTCACTGATATTCATCATGGTTTGTAACAATAAACATGTCGCATTCCAAAGCATTTTATAATAAGGTGTAAGGTTAACTTTCATAATATTTCCTGGCTGCAGGTCCATTTACAATAGTAGGGTGGAATAATCTCATAGTTGTAATGCACGATGACATATTAAAATACTTGACCTTATAGGGCACAGTAAATGCTTTATAATGTGTTGTGATTATTGTAATAAATATTGTCAAGAATTACAAGTGATTATAACCATGATTATAAAGTGCTATAAGCAAATTCTATTTAATTACCGGTATGTTTATAATCTGTTATTGACATGAATGTAAGAAAGTGACTGGTAATTATTATAATACTTGACCCTATAAGAAAGAAAATATTTTATAATGTGCTTTGATCAATGTTGTAAGATATATTGAATATGTATGACTATTCAATTATAACTATAATTTAACGTTTCTATAAGCTGATTATTAGCGTATTAGAAGTATGTTTATTTTTCTTAATACACATAGGCTTTCTAGACAGTTATATCCAGGAATCATGTTCCCTTTGTGCTTTTAACATGTGATGTTTCCTTATATAATAACAAAGGATGATTCTTATCTTATAAAAAAATAAAAAAAATCTTCCCCAACATTGGTCATGGCCATGTGTGTTCACACAAAAAAAAACATGACAGACCAGCGGTGAAAATGATCAAAAGCAGCGTTACTGGTGGTTAAGTCCAGACCAGTCCAAACTTGTATGATTGTCTGAACTGAGCACAGCTCTTGTTTGTGGTCTCTCGCTGACTACTGAGTGGGCACAGAAGGGGGACAGCCTTTATCTCCCCATAGGCCCACTGCCACCTCTTCATTTCCTGCTGGACCTCAGCACTAGACACCTCCCTGCCTCTAATTACCACAGTGTTAGTTGCAGCTCCAGCAGCAGTCCTCCCCAGCAGAACGTTATCCCTACAATGAACCACGCCGCTAATTGTTCCATTACATCAACAATACGGCATCTTAAGAAGGAACAAAAGATTTATACAAAAAAAAAAAAAAAAAAAGGAAAAACAGAGAGGTAGGGACTAACTTGACATGCTAATTTTCATTAACCCTGATCTTACTGTTCTTTCATCATCCGCCTCCTCCCCACCGTCTTGCTCATACAGGGTGGTGAAGCACTCAAATTATCCACAAGCATTCCAGCTATCACTAATTATCCAAAGAGTTCCTCATTAGGCTATTTCAAATCCAACCTTAGATCAACACTTACTCCGACCTCAGGGATTCTTGATTCCCAGCAGCGGTTAAACAAACAATCAGTTCAAAGGATCAGGTATTCTACTATAAGAGGAGAAAAAAAGCCAAGGGTAAACAACTGCTCATTTGAAAGAAATGACTCCAGCGGCTCTCTGGCATGGATGCACCAATCTATAATTCATTCTGCTCAAATACATTCCATTTCTCTCTTAAATTGGGTCATTAAGTTATGAAAAGGTCTAAATACAAGAGTGCTAGTTTAGCCCAGACCAAAGCCAGAGCTCTCTCCTGCTTTAGCTTTATCCTGCCAGGTCTTAAAGCAGCTAAAGCCCGTATGCTTCATCAACAATGGATCAAATGCCAATACATACATGTGAATGGGCCCACATGTAGTGATGACGCCATAGAAAATGACTTTAGAGGATTTAGAGCAACTTTCTGCTCAGTGTTTGATTGCAGAACATCTTGAGAAAACAACTTAATATGACCCATATTTATGGTTGTTGTTGGCCAACAACTTCTACCTACACATAGTTGTGATGGGAGCAAGGAAGGTGATGTAGTATATTACATGAGTTAAAAAAAAAAAGAGCATGACTTCCACTCTAGACACTGGTTTTCTGGTCACATTTGAACCAAAAGTACCTGTGGCACTGACTACTTCAGTATGTCACCATGTCTTTTACAGGTCTAAAACCTTACTTCAAATAGAATAACCACGTGACATTATTGAAGTTTTCCCCAAGCGAAGCAAATTGTTCCAATTCACAACGTTAACTATGTGTTTATAAAACCCACTTCATGCTAGCTGCACAGCAACATTATAACAGGGACCAGTTTTGACATAACTGGTGAACACTGAGGAGCATTTAGAAAATATCTTTCTCAGGAGCTGATGGAGACCAAAACAGAACAAAAATGGTGGTAATGTGTAAAAAAAACATGGTTCTTATTGGAAAAAAAACTGTCCATATAGATCACATGTGACTGTTGCTGAACCATGAACCAGTTTTCAGAGAGTACCTTATTAACTGACACCATTAGTGGATGTTCCATGTCAATGTTTATGGCACACATGTAACAACCTCAAGTTTAATACTGTAAAAAGTGGTTCTTGACCTTGTGGGTCAGGAGCCCCAGAAGTTGTTTGGAGGTGATTGAACAGAAAGGGGAAAAAAAGGCTGAATCTAAATACTGTTTTTTTGTTTGACTTAAACCAAAATACTGTAGCTTTAACCTTTCAGGTCTTTATCATTCAAACGAATGAATCCAAGAGACGAAAAATACAAGCTGCGGCGATCGGACACAAGGATCTTGTTTCATTGTAAGGGGTCAAAGCAAAGGTCTCAATGATAGGACAAACATGTAAAAGGTGCTCAGCGGTTTAGACAAGTTCTATGACATTTTCCATTAATGTCATGCATTAGGTCAGTACTTTATACTCACAGGGGCCAATGGACAATTCAAGGATGGAGTACTTGAAAGGATGTCTGCAAAGTGTACATTACAGTGTCCTTTGTTTCCCCTTACAGAGGTAGACCCAAACACCAGTCCCCATGTTCCTCAGAGAGTTACTGCGGCTCCAACCAATCACCATCCTAATGTGCAGTAATTTCAATTGCTTCTCAGCCCCCATCCTCCCAAGCACACTCCCTTAATGTCAGCTCTGTGCTCTGTGAAACACCACCAGAATTTGAGTCTGTCACTTAAAATATAATGCCGTCAGATCTGTTACTTTAACCTTGAAGCAATTAGCTGTTGCTGAGCCGTAATGAATCCTGACATCACTCCGCTGTGATGAAACCCCTAATTGCTCTGTAAAAATTGAAGCTTTTGACATCACTGCTGACAGACTTTTTTCTTCTTGGTTGTGCGGTCGCATGTGACGGCGCCTGGTTGAAACTTGAAAGGTAGCGGAGCTTCTCTGCCATCAGCTGTCCTGTCACTTGACAAAAAGAGAGAGGGAAACTGGCTGGATTTGCTGAAATGATGAGGCCATTTAAACTATGATATGTCGCAGCTACACGGCATCATTCAGCGGGACTGTTGCAGATGTCCGGGATAGTCTGGGCTCAGGCGTGAGCTGGGTGTTTATGAGATGACGAGTGGATGGCTTACAGCCTCCGTGTCAACAAGTCTGTTCACTGGTTACTTGCTGCTCTTAACAACCAAACTTTAGCAGTGTTATGAGTTAAGAAAAGCTCTTTTTTTCTTAAATCACTAATAATACTTCCTGTCACTAATTTGTTCCATCAACACAGAGGGACTAGAGGTAACATGCTGCCAGGTCAGAGAGAATAAAAACTGTGTTTAACAGTCTTTGATAATCATTTTTATGTCTTTTAGTTGCATAGTCATTGGTTAACTTTCATTATTATCACTATAATAACAAAGCCATATAAATAAGAGCCAGTAGTTCATGGTTATTCAGTTCCAGGTATAAGTTATAATATAAGTAAATTGAAAATGAAACTCTAGTTAGTTTGATATATTAAATGCATCTATTATAGATTAACAAGACAAGTTATGTCAATGTCAAATTCATTTTTGTCGTATTTCATCACAAATATCGATCCCAAAGATTCCTGAAAGGTGTATTTTTATAAATAATGTAACTAATAAAACCCATACAACAGTAGAAGGAGAATGCTGCATTATGTTGCATCGCACTGGAAATGTTTTAGTATTTAGATGAATGGTAAAACAAATTAGAGTTAATGTTGAGAGATGTTTTTTTCTACAGTTTTCTTTTCAATCTTCAATGAAATACACGGAAGATTTTGAAAACAAAGATGCTATTCAATAATGTGGTACACATTTATTTACAGCCATCATTTCAAATACTGCACCTTAGGGCTGTCACGGTACGCCAGTATTGAGGATAAATGTGATATCTGAAAAAAACACTGATATTGTGTCAATAATACACATATGATAATGTTGTGTAAATCCAGCGTCTCTGACATCTTGAGGATTCTTTGTTTATCACTTCATCTGATTGCTTTTTCACTTTCTATGCTGCTCTTTACAGTTCAGGTTACAGACTCCCTCCACCTCCTTCTGCTGCTGTTTTCAGTGTAATTCATTTGCCAGGAAAACACAAAATACCAAAAAATAATTGAAAGAAGAATTTGACTTTTTTTTTTTTTTTTTTTTCGATTAACACCACGATAATATTGTTATCATGAATTCTGTTGGGTGCGATAATCATGCAGCTAAAGTCTTAAATTATGACAGCTAGACTGCACCTGTCAGCTTGCAGCTACACTCTTAAGAGTATGAGATTGAAATTTGGGAAATTTGAAGAACACACAAAGGCTTTGGTGCTGTATATTACAAAAAAGTTCCTGTTTTGGGTTGTGATCACAGCACCTAACCTACAACTGTCCATTAGATGTCATTTTGCAAAAGAAGTGATTTTGTTGACTGTGGTCAGACCTTCATCAGACTGAGCTTTAAACCGTCCTGCAGGCTGTTAATGGACAGGGCTCCAGTGAGCGGGGACAGACAGCAGCTGTTGATAATAGTGTACAAGATGTATAGGAGAAGTTAGCGCGAGGGATTTTTGGGGAAAGGGGGGGGGGGTTAAATTTGTGTTTAGTGAGTGATGTAGGAGATGTGATAATGAGAGGCCAAGGAGAGCAAGTGTTACCTCATTATTGTAATGAAAAAGATATCCCACCATTACATCAGTTGGAAAAAGTGGCAATTAAAGTGCCCAACAAGGTTCCTTGAGGCAAGAAGAAGAAGAAAACGACCCTCTAAAGCCCATCTGTTCTGGATAATATGCGCCATGTAAAAGAAAGGCCTAATCCTCTTTATTCAAGTCTGCTGCCCTTTTTTTTCCACCAGTGATTGTGTTTTCTCAAGTATTCCTCATCTTAAAAAAAAAAAAAAAAAAGACGAAAAAACTCCTCGTGCAGCAGCAAATAATATAACCAAATTCATAAAATATTTCGGATGTTTAAATTGTATCGGCTAAAACAAATTCTCTGATTTTTACATTTTGCCTTCAACATAAATCATAACAATAAAAATAAATAAATTAATATGCCTCGTGAGATTCGTGCTCACCGGCCCAGTTGAAACTGACTGAAAGCTGCTTTGTTTTTGAGAAATAATGCAAGAAGAAAAAAAAAATCTGATCATAGCAACGCCCCAAAAAATTACCAGGTAGTATTAGGGTTGGCAGCAGCCTATTAATTCAGTGCTGCTGTACGGCTTAGGCTATTATTAATGAATTGAAACAGCCCGCACAACCGCCGACACCCCCACCCCTCCCACCCGCAGAGTGCAATAAATAAATAATGCTGCAGAAGTCATGCATATGAACAACATGCGTCGGCACTATACTGCAGTAATGGGCAGAAGCTGCAAGGGTCAATATGGTAGGCTAATATTTTTCAACATTGGAGATATAGGCCAGATCTGCGCGCGCAATCAGTGCGCACGAGGCCAAGGAGAGAGCCATTTATCCCTGTTGCGCTTTATTATCCACAATGAGAATGGAGATTGGATTTAGTGGAATTACGGTAAAGAGGAGTAATTGTGCTGGGAACACGCAACCTAATAATAATAATAATAATAATAATAATAATAATAATAATTTCGGCTCTGGGAGAACATACGTAATGGTTGGTTTGTAAAAAGCGCAGCAAAATGCAAAAAAGCTGCAGCGAGTGCGAGCAGCAGGCTGTTTGCACTAAATAAGTGAGAGGTGTCCATGCAGTGAATGACAAGCAGACGGCTTAAACAGGCTCCATTAACATGTGTCCAAAGTATTAAGAAGCAGCCCAGCCTGTGTTTGCTGCTTCTGTCTCAACATGAGCTTTAATTCCATCTAAATGCACCACTGTTTGCTCTGAAACGACCTGAATCTAAAGATCATAAACTCTTTAAAAATACTGATATGTCTACAGAATTTAAATTCATTAATCGTGGCTCATGCTGCAGGTTTGCATGCATTCTTTTTTTTCATGATTATTATTTTTTATATAGAGCAGCAAAAGGTCAATTGTGCTCAGTGTAATAAGCGATGGTTTTAAGAGAAGAGAAACCCAAACAAACGGGCCCCGAGGCGCTAATTCACACGGAGCGCATCCCCGCCATATTCTCTCGGGGGCGCGTGCATGGGAGGCTAAATAAAAAACCAAAGTATTTTGATAACAGTTCATTTCAAACACGCGCTGTTATTTGTTTGCTCCTGAACCAGCAGAGAAAATCATTTAGCCATCGCAATACAAATAAAAAAAAAATGCAAAGGTAAAATTAAAAAAAAAGCTGAAACAAAGCAGGATCAGGAAAAAAAAGGCAAAACTAAAAAAATAGTATAATGTGCATAAAAAAAAGGTCGTTAGAGATTATTTTCCCCTCGAAACTTCCTGACACAAGTTCACTATCGGCTGTGAGAATGAGCAGATTATCTTCTTCTCCTTCTCCTGATCCTGCGTCTGATCGCTCACGCTGAGAAATTCAGGCTTATTGTCTGCTGTGCTCCCAGGGAACAGCTGCTAAGCCAAGGCCACATTCCCAGTATACCCCAGTATACCCCAGTACACCCCGACTCATCAAAACCATTCATCCCACCACCAATCAGCTGCTGCGCATCCATATGTATACGAGCTGGTAAACAGAAATATAAAGTGACCTCGACTCGGTGATTTCCAAGCTAAATTAAATATCTTCCAATTCAACCACCATATGCTGCTATAACAAATTATTTACGTTGGTCCATTTCTGTCATAAAAATTATGTCAAGATGGGTAGACAAAAATATTAAAATTAATGTCAATATTTTCTAATGGTTTTGATAAATGTATCTTCACAAAATAAGAGCCCACATTTCAGCTGCAACTTACTTTTATAATATCTAAAAATATATATATATTCAGTTGTTCTAAAATTATTTGGAAATGCGGTTAATAATAAATAATAAAAAAGTTGGATTTTTTTTTTTCATCTTGTATGAAAGTATGAAATGAATTTTCAAGTTTGAATAGAAGCGTCTGCAAATTCAATTAGTATCATTACTTCTTTATTCATTCCGTTCTTCTCCATCTAATAAACTTTATAAGTTTATTTGCTAATGTAAGTGTATTTGTACAAAAGACAAACAAACAAACAATCAGACATGAGCAGTCCATGTGGTCTGTCTCGGCCCGGACACAGAGTCTCATCGGGCCCATATTAAATACCTCCTTTACTTCTGTAAAATGTCTTTAAATGTGTCTTTTTTTGGGGGGGAAAGAAGTCCTGCAATGTGGTTCCGATGCAGTTACTCACATCACGTGTTCGACCAGTTTCTGGTCTGTTCTCGTCTTGTTTCGAGTTCTATCGCGGATGCGGTGTGCCGGGCATGGGGTTAGACATGGGGTTTAGTGCCGGTTGCCCCCCCGGCCCAAGGCCATGAATGAGCACCCTCGGGACCAGTGGTCTCTGGAGGCTGGGATGCGGCGCGGTAGGAGTCCGGTACATACTGCTGTACATGGCTGCGGCCGCCGCGGCTGCCGTCGTGCTGTCCACGGTGCCCAGCAGGCTCGGGTGGTAGAAATAGGGCGACGGGAACATTCTCTGTAAGGCCGAGTAGTTTCCGGCTTCAGCCAGGAGCTCTAATCCCACCGCCGTTTGCCTCTTCCACTTCGTCCTGCAGATCAGATCAAAATACAACGCATGAATTATTTAATCACTCCTGCTAATTCCCCCAACGCCCCTTTAATTGGTATGCACAGGCCTAATGACTGCACGCACCAAACTATGCTTAAGGTTTAATTAGTCCAAAAAAATATATATAATCAAGACTTTGATATAATTAGATCCAAATTGATCAAAGCTTACGACTCTCACACCTGCACAACGAAAACAAAAAACACGCTTTGTAAAGAAAGTAAACACCTTTATTCTGAAAAGTTCTATGACAAATAAAAGTGACAGGATTTCCAAAGAAAAGCTCTGCGCGTGAGAAAAGTATTTTCACCAGTTTTACCGGTGAGGAAACATGTGCATAATATTAAATCATATATATAAAAAAAAAGAAATATGATTTGTGACATTTAATTAAACATAAACATGAAGTGTTTAAATATGATATAAACAGGAGGTAAAGCGAGACAAAATGTGCACGTGCGAGAAAGAAGAATTACTTAACGACAAACGTAGTTTTTTTTTTTTTTTTTTTTTTAATTTTAAGAAAATTTAATTTAGCAAAACTGCATTATCATTTTGTTTTGTAAAACAGACCCTGACAGTAGACGGGGCTTAATTCTGAATTTGTCGTGATGTCATTCCCAATTGTGTATAAATGTAAATATTTATTCAAATTAAAATGCTTTATAAACTCGTCGGGCCTATAAAGTGCCAATGTGAACGAATCAAATAAAGGTTTCTCTCTGTTTACATGGTTTAGAAACGGTGTGAGGTGAAAGTAAGAGGCCTGTCAGTGAATATGACTAGCTGCAAAAATATATCCAGCAACCTATATTAAAAAAAATAAATAAAACAATAAAAAAAACATATAGGATGTGAAGAGAAAAGGGGCTTTGTTTTGTTAATGAATCTTAAAAAATACTATAATATGTTTACGCAATTTTTAAATGAGGAAAAAAAAAAATCTCACTGTGTTTCCGGTTGTTTTAACACTGCTGACTTTGAGCTTTCCTTCAAATTAAGAGACTTTTCTGAGCAGCATAAGGCTGTGTGACTGCACCGTGTTCCAGCTGTGCCTCAATGAGGAAGTGTTCACCTACCGTCTGTTTTGGTACCAGGTCTTGACTTGTGTGTCTGTCAGGTTGAGAGCCGCGGCCAGGTCCATGCGGTCCTGCACGCTGAGGTATTTTTGTCGCTCAAAGCTCCTCTCCAGCTGGTTGAGCTGGTGGTCGGTAAAGGCTGTCCGTGCTTTGCGAGGCTTTTTCGTGCGCATCGGTGGACTGTCTCTGCTACTGGAGATTTCCCGGTCGCCTTCTTCTTTAGTCCCTAAACACAGAAGGAAGGCGGAGGAATTAGACGAAGGCCTTTACTGGACATTTCTTCACTTACTGTCTAATAGATTCTCCCATTAAAAAAAAAAACTGCTAAAAATAAGCACGCGCAGGTGCACGCTCAGCCTCCACGCCTCCAGTCAAACTTTCCCCAACTTCTATTTCCACACACGTGTGGCACAAAAGCAATAAAAGAAATTTGTGTGTATTTGTCACTTGAAGTTTTTTTTTTCCTTGCTTCTTTTCCTTCAGAAAACGAGAAATCAATATGTCAATCCATCTCTATTTGTAGCTGCTTTTCAGTGCACCATGATCCCCCCTCTAGGAAGAACAATAATCTCTCTAATTGACCCACTAGGGAGGCCTCGCGCACGGGGAGAATCACCAGGCTTACATCTGTTTTCACATCTATTAGACTAATAAAGGAAGCCGAATCCCAGACAAAGACACAAGCAGTAAAAATATATATATTTTTAAATGTATCATCAGAATAATTGTTATCATTTTAAACGGCTATTAATACTATTTTTATTTTTTTTTTGCTTAACCCTGGCGCTGGAGGCTATTTGATTTAGTGGCCAAATTATAAATTAATTTACAGTTATCTCTCTGAGATTAATAATCTTACCGTTACATTTCATTTCACTCTGAATGTCGTCTCTTTTGTCCAACTTGCCTCTGTTTTCATCTTGTTCCAACTTGGGCCTGAAGCCGTCCGGAGCCGTGGCACTTTCTGGTTTTGGCGTGTGATGCGGTGAGGATACACTGGTGCTGTAAGGTGCGCAGGCTGCCAGCGGTTTACTGTCGCCTAAAATGTCTTTGATTAGAAACGAGGAGGTGGCAGTCCTCGGGGCGCAGCCGGCCCCGGCCAGCGGCCCCTGCTGCCCCTGCTGCTGCTGCTGGGGCGACAGCGGCAGACTCTGCGGCTGGTTGTTGTGGTGATGGAGGTGGTGATGCTGAAGGCTGTCCTGGACCAGATGCGCATCGGCGGCGTGCTCCATGGTGACCGAGATGGGGGATGAGGGGGCCGTTCCCACAGTGTCTATCTCCGAGCATGGCGACGGGGTCGCCTGGCTCCTGAAATCCGCTGTCCTGCTGTCGCCGAGCCGAAAATCTCCGTTCATGAGCCCGGGGTTACCAGAGTTAGAAGCGCTGGATAAAATAGTGTCTATCCCAAAACTCGACCCGCTGGATCCTTCCATGTTAAGAAAGGAGTGATGAAGTCTTCATAACAACAGATGCTTCTCCTCCGGATGCACAAGAAAGTAACTCGGAGTTTAAAAAAATAAAATAAAATAAGAATAGTTGAGAAATAAAGCCCCAAAAAGGAAATCCAAGCGGCTCGGCTGCTCCAAGATGTTACATTCAGTGAAAGTGCGGAAAAAGCAAAGTGTGGGTCTGCGTAGTCCACGTCGTTTTTTGTGTTTGGATATTGAACTTTGTGTTAAAAGTTGAGGCGTATAGAGAGATATACATAGGGCTGACTCCTCGACATCAGGCTCCCCCTTTTTGCTGCTAATCGCTCCAGTGTTGCTCTACAATGACTTCCTATACTGACGTCACGGCCCACGGCGAGGGGGAATTAATATTTTCTCCTTTATAATAAACACTCGACGCCTTTTCTCTCCCTGCACCCCTCCCCTCCACCTCCCCGCCCTCTTCCCCACCTTGCTTTACTCCCATTGGTTCACTTCCTGACCGGCTCCGGCTCCCGACCAATCAGGGAGTTGTTTCTTTATCTAGACAGTTCAAGCCAACCATTGAGTTGAGTTTAATTCGAGAATAGCTCTTTAAAAAAGGAGGTAAAAAAAAAAAGAAAAAAAAAAGAAAAAAAGAGGAGAAAAAAAGAAGCATGTGTGTGCTTTAAGGCCATGCTGTAAACATTTTAATGTGAAATATCCGCGACAGAAGCAAGTGGAAAATAATAATAATAAAAAAAGAAATTTAATTATGAGCTCTAAACAATTTAAAAGGCAAAAAAAGGCAGCAGCTCCAGAACTGGTAGGATGAAATATTAATATTCCTTTTCATTTATTGACTCTTTTGCAGGATTTCTCGTGAAGCTTTAACAGTTTTAAAAAGATCTGCAATGGCTTATCTATTTTCAGACCTGATTTTTGAAATGTTAAATAATAATAATAATGCTATTTAAGATGTGAACACCAGGCCTTGGCATCTATCTTTATGGATATATTCTCAGAGCCGCAAGGTCGACATATTTAGGAATGGGGAGGAGTGCTGGTGACTGTCATGACAGCGCATCTTGTTAATAACCATGTCATCCTAATTAGTAAAGTAATTATGAGGTGCTAATGAGCGTTCAAAGGTAGTAGGAATTCTGTACTTTCTCCCCCACCGCCGTGGATATATGTGGAGGATATGTAGGTGCGTGGAGCTGACAAAGTGTCTGCAGAGAGGCTGCACTTCTTTGCGTGCACGCTCTGTGGATGATGTCTGTTCATGGGAAATGTCACTTCTCACAGATAGGTGAATGTATGCTCGTGCTCCACTTTTTTTTTCTCCTTTTTTTTTTTTTTTTTGCGGACGAGAAATTTTCTTTCAGATGGATTTTTTCTTTCTGCAAAGACTCCGCACTTTTCCGGAATTTGAGGAGGAATCATGGAGCGGGTTTCGATTAATATTATTATTATTATCATTATTATTGTTTTTTCCTTTTTTTCCTTCTTCTCCCGCAGGTTTATAATGACGATGATGATTATTGAAGTGAGACGGATGAAGATTTTATGCTGTATCATATCCGGATTTGTAGGTTTGTTCTCGATTTAAATTATTACTTTTCATTTTCTAAGAATTACAATAATCCATAAATTACGTTCATTTAAAACGACTTTTTATTTATGCTTCTAGTTTAAATATTTTTAGCCTATTTTTCTTCGCATGCAGACATCAAGAAATGTATTATAACGACAAAAGGCTACGATGTTACAAAACGTCTTTTACATTTTGTTATCGGTTTTTATATTTCGTACACCGATACTGATTGCACTAGCAAATAAAAAAGATGTTGAAATGTAATTAATAATTCAAATATTATGAATTACCAGCACGCTGTAAAGTAGCATGCTCTAATTGACGGCCAGAATATTTTTGATTATTCACATGTTCAAATGTCCAAGTGTTTTCTTGCAGCACGCTGTTTCTGGATGGGGAAGGGGATTAAATTAGAAATGTCAATTTCAGGATTTAATTTTTTTTTTTTTTAAATCAAAGCGTGTGTTTATGATCTGGCTTTTTATTATTTATTAGTATTAGCATTTTTAGTTAAATATATTTTTTACATTTTGCAGAGCAGCAGTGATTTCATGGATCCAACAGCGTGAACATGAACTCCTCTCAGTGGATCCCAGCATGCAGATGCACAGTCTGCTCACAAGGCGGCGACAGTGTGCGCGAGCTGACTTCATGAGGCCTCAGCTGCCCTTTAATGAGCCCTGTGACTTCACGTGCCTCTTAGAGAAGACTTGATATTAAATTAATAGAGACTTTAAATAATTATCCACCAGTCAGCTGTTGATGCAGCTCAGTCTGGAAGTAATTACAACAACATGGCACAGTTAGAAAATCTCTGCACACTGGAAACATAATGAGGCCTTTTCCAAACCCGATTCCCTCCAAACCGCTCATCAGATCAAAGCGATGCGCAAACACGTCAGTCAGCGTGCGTGCGCGCACGCGGCTGCTCATCAGCCGCAAACAGGAACAATCAATCGCTTTATTAGCTTTAAGGCGCCGCAGGAGCAAATTGAATGCGACCAGTTAGGGTATCGTCTTATTGGCCTGAGCTCAGGGTCGATGATGGGCAGTGAACAGTGGCTGCCACCGTATCGATTCTCCGCCGGCATTGCGTGACAGCTGTCACTTCACCGCTAGCGACCTACAGGCTGCACCGCTGCACTTAGACACCCCGAATACTGTGGGCCAGTGCCGGGACACGGGACCAGACTGGACCATGCTAGACTAGGGTCTGTGCAAGTTTTTTTTTTTTTTTTTGGTTGGAGGTTAAATTAAGTTTAAGGCTGCTGCTGCTGCTGCTGCTGCTGCATGTTCCCATGATCAAACAGCTGAGTTTTAATTACACAGGGTCAACGTCATTAGCGACACGATCCAATCAGGACAGATAAAAGCCTGTTAAGGGATTTGGTGATTGGTTATGACGAGAATATGCAAGTAGAACATTTTTTCATTGTGAGTGTTTTTACGGATTTTTATAGTTATAAAAAAAAAAGAGAGAAAGCCTTTTATGTACAATTTTAAATAATTACTTCTCAGTTATTAGAGAGCAGCACAAAGCAGCAGATATCATTTTTGAAGCAGTCAACTACTGCTTTTTGGGGTCTAGAAAAATAAATATCACAAATGAGCAAAAATATAGTTTGTAATCTATTCGAGCCAAGGAAAATCCCACTCAGGTGATCCACTCTTAAAATGTTATTTGAAAAAAGTAAATTATTCAAATTCAGACATAAAACGTATTGTTTTTAAATTAGATTCCAGTCATGTATATGAAACATTTTAACAGAAGTTTCATTTAGAAGTAGGCCTTCCAGGCAATAATAAATCTAAAGGAAAAGTAGTTCTTAAAAAAAAACAAAAAAACAAAAAATGAAACAGCTGATGTATATTTGGACTGGCTAATTTGGAAGTAAGTGAGTTAAACTGCTGTGGTGTGAGAATGATGAGAGCAGTGGCATGTGCAGGGTGTGGTCTAATGTCTGACTGAACAGCCAATCAGAAGGCTGCGGTCCTGAGCAGATGGTCAGGGAATTACATTGATTAAAAGCTGCCTAACGGTATGTCACCTACAAAGTCATAGATCACAGTGGCTAATCAAACACACAGATGTCTCCTCTGTTTGCTGGTCAGTGTTTAAGCTTAATGAAAAAGTTAAGTGTTTTATTTGTCCATGTGACAGAAAATGCCTCCGTCAGGTCACTTTATTAAATGGATCCTAAAATTTAAATCTACCATATTGGTACACTTCAAGACTTTCCTTTCGTGAGAAAGAAAGTGAAAATGGACCACTGTGAAAAATCTTCAGGAGCGTTTTAGCACCTGGACACACAGAGGTCTCATGTGTTGAAGTATTGCTGCAGCAGACATCACACGTAATCTTTTTTTGTGCGTTTGTGTCACTCCTGAGAGGTCACAGCGATAAGCCGACAGAGGAAGTTTGGTTGAGAGGAGTTCTGCTGGAAACAGGGTGCAGACAAAAGTTAAGAGAGAATTAAAACCTCTGCTCAGCATAAACAGTTAATATCAGTCTGATGATCTGTCTGCATTCGACATCAAATTCACTGATAGTATTTTTTATCCTTATACATATATACACATACATACATATACATA
>JAOWBC010001052.1:25681774-25692199 GCA_028566105.1 Hypoplectrus providencianus | reverse complement strand
GGGGCGATGGACATTAAGAATAGCAGAGGAAGCTTGTTTGCACTTTGTCAAACTGTAGTGGGTTTTTTTTTTCTGCTCCCCAGAGCCAGCAACTCAAATACTGTAACAGATTGATGGTGTCCAACATGGGCTAATGACAATTCAAAACAATCACTGGGTCATTAAGTTGATTGGCATCACAATTGTCAAGCTGTTGGAGGCTAAATGGGGAGCTCACTCACAAGAGTCTGCTTTCATCAGCATTTGGTGGTTTCAGGTTGGCTTTGCACAACTGTCAGCCGGGTATCCTTAAATATCATCCAAGAATATGTAGAATTTCTTCAGTTATTAAGTGTGGTTTCACTGTGCATTTTTTATGTGTAATTAAATGTCAAGAACATTGAAATGCTTCATGTAGTATAAAGAGCAAGAAAGTCCTCATGGATGGACAGGTCATTATTTTCATCTAGTTCACATTCATTCATGTCAGTGGTTAATTTGCTTTGTTCATTTATATTAAAAACATGTTTAAATGCAAACCATGATCTTTCCCTAAACCTAACAAAGTAGATTTGTTGTAACTTCAAACATTAACCTCTTGTGTAAATCTGTGTCCATATATGACGACTTGGGAACAAAAATGGGTCTTTAACTGACAAGTTAAAATTTGAACACAAAAAATATCCTAAAAAATATTCCCCCTCGCATCACTAATAATCAAGTCTACATTGTAATAACACAAAGACTACACACACACTAAAAATTGAAATTCTGTCCTACAGTAAAGAATGATAACGTGAAACTAGAACACCGAAGGGATCTGTTACACTAAACTTTGGAGAGGGTCAAAGAATAATGGGATCATTCTCAGAGGGATCCCTTGACCTATGACCTTAGGTTTATCAAAATAAAAATAGGTTCTAGGGGTATCTACAAGTCTGACCACTTTATCCTCATGTCATGCAGTTTGGGGCAGAAACCTTACCAGTGTTATCATGCTTATCATGTTATCTTTGACAATTAATTTTGAATGTTTCTGACTATGGCGTCAGTAAACAGGCAGGAATTCAATTCAGTGGGTTCTATGAGCCCATGTGTGATAATAATAGTACCTTTAGAAGCCATTTTATTGGAATGAGACCATATTCTGAAACTCAACCTCACTGCAAATCTATTTTCAAGTGGTAAAAAAAAAACTCAAAGTAAATTAAGACACAAATCTGTTTAACAACTGGTAACAAATCAAACCAGAAATTGCTGAAACAACCTATGAGAAATAAAGGACGGGTTATAACATTTGACTCTGTCAGATTTATGAGAATACATTGTGTCAAACACATGCAACGCTCACGACAAACTGTATTTTACTTCATTCTGCCAGTAGAAAGAAAAATGCTGCAACAAATCACACTCATCCTCCAACTAAAACTTTACTTTCCCTCATAATTTCGTCAATCATCAATATTTCTGGTCTTATTCTGAAAAGTGTGAAAATGATTTGGTTCAGCGCTCCTTTAATAAAATGCCAGTCGACCATTTTTCCTTACATATATTTAGAATGTGTTAAGCATCAGTGGCTCCATGGCAACTGAAAGGCAAAAGGAGCCCAAATCACAAGTGGAATCTGCCACACGGCTTCAGATGTGGAGGCATTCATATTCATGGTGAAAGCATTAACCATCATTAACCGTCTCCCTGGTCTTGACACAGAACTGCAGCATAAGGAGGACTGGCAGAGACATGATGCATTTGTGCCACGGATTACCCGTCATTTAATTCCCGGCAGCATGCTCAGTCTCTTCATTGAAAAAAATAAAAATAAAAAATAAAAAACACATTGCAGAAAACATGGAGAACACAATGTAAATTGTGAATCAAGCGAGTAAACAATGTACATATGGTATCTCCACCTGAAGGGACCATCCGCTCTCCTCATGTTACTGCGAGCAGGCAAAGTGGAGGCATGATGTCACTAATGAACCCTGCAAAATACAGCGGTGAATAATGAAACACAACACTGCATTTTGCAACAGAAAGAATAAAAGGTGAAATCATCAGCAAGCAAGGGAGGAAAGAGTGAAAGAAAGCAAGCAATGATTAAATGATCAAAAGCTGGCAGAGCGAGTCTCTGTGTCACTGCAAGGCACACTCATCTACCCACAAGTGAAAGTTAGGTTTCAAGCACAGTGTAATTATAGCTGGGGATGTCAGTTTGACATTAATGCAGCCAGCAGAAATTCCCTAATTGGCCTCAGAGGAGAAAGTGAACCAGAAAATATATTAACATTTTAAAAAAGCATATTTTGCCTAATCCTTTCACTTTCCAACAATATTTGAAGACCAAAATGCCCCAGGCATGAGAATTTAAATGAGCAATTTTGTTTTTGAAGGAAACGGCCAATGAGACAGAAAATAGACTAAAGGGAAATCATTAGTGTATGAGAGATCCTGACAGGCTCGCCTTGCTGACTGGCTGGCCTGTCACTAGGAGTCTGTGTTCTTCAGCTCCACGCTATGAGCTAAGCTGATAACATGAAAAGACCCATAAACGTGCAGCCAGAAGTCAAAGCCTATTATCTAGAAATTCAAATGCGGGGGTAAGGATGAGAAAAAAAAACTGGGAGGGGCGGGGGGGGGCTCTCTCTGTCTCCTGTAGGGGAAAACTGGCCAGATCGAGAGATCTTGTAATAGGCCCTGTTATCCGACACAAACGTGTGGCAATGCCGCTGCCAGAAAATACTGCAACAAATCATAACATCACTCAAAAAGGGAGGGAGATAAAAGCAGAAAGAACATGGATGGCAACAAACTGCTTAAAGTTAGGAGGAGATGCAATGTCACATGTGCCCAGGCTGATGTGATATGACCGTATCAGAGAAACACAGCTAAGTGCAGTCAGGAGACGTTAGCCCAGTCCCCCGGTGATGAAGCAGCTGAGGCAAGCATCGCCCCTGGCGTGGGACTGCAGGGCAAACTGCTCAGGCTGGAGAGCCTTGCCCTTTTGAAACAAAACAGAGAGGAATGGCCAGGGGAAGCTAGTCGGCCTCTGCAAAAGGGGGCCAGGTTTATTTCCTGCAGCAATAAAGAGAAAAAAGAATGATTGAGAAGACAGAGGAAAGTGAGAATAACAGATCTCAGCGCTCGCGTCTCTTTTTGTGCGACAACAAAGGGCATATAATATTCCAGCCTTCTTTACAGCCGGCTGGTCAGAGGTTTCTTCTGGCACCTCAGTATCTGTCCACTTTATTCTGCTCACAATCGCAGATCAGGACGGCTTGCCAAGGTATAGGGATTTGATTTTTTTCTATTACGCTGTTACCCTGAACACAGCAATTTAATCAGGCCCTTTGATAAACATTTGACACAAAGCAGTGGGCTTCTGTCTCTGCTGCCTACAGCCCAGGGCAAGAGATTGAGACTGACGAATTTTCATCCACAATTTTCTCTATTTTAACTCCACCTGTCAAATAGCATGCCAGTCAGTGTGACACAAAGATGGGGGAAATCAAAGCCTCTCTCATCTTAGAGGAACACAGACGTGCAAAGGGCTACAAGTTTAGTGGGGATTAGAAACGGCACACAGACAATATTCGCGCTTATATGCTGCCTGTTATTCAGATTATAATCGCTTCAAAAGCACAAACACAATAAAACACCCCAGTCAGAAAAAAAACAAGCAGAGACCAATTAAATGTATTCACCAACTGATCAAAAGAAAAACTGCACAAAAAAAAGATGAAACTGATTTTTTTGGCTGCATTCTTTCTTTGCATGCTTTCCACAATGCAAGAGTGTAAAATTAAATCTGCAAAAATACAAATAAGAAACACAACCCCTGGTTGGTTCTCTGAACTCAAAATGGAATAATATTAGAAAAAGACATTTAGAATTTATATTAGCTTTTTTTTGGTTGTATAAAGCCTCTGAAACTAAAACGCTTGCACTCAGATCCACAACAGTAATCTCAAAAAAGTCTGTGGACTGCAGCGTTCCAAGACTTTTTATTTTTGAAATGCGTAATCAGAGAACTATGATGTCATATACGCCATTTTCATCATTAACTGAAACACAAATATGACAAATTCTCCACTGAAGATATACAAAATGGAGCTCACCACCAGATCCACACACCCCAGTTGATCCAAAGACTTTAAAAGATTTCAACAAGTTTGAACTACAATGGTATGTATAATGCAAATGCAAAAACAGCACAAAAAAATAAATAAAAAATAGACATATGTACCTGAATCTGTTTTCAAGGAAAGCACAGATAATGTAACGCAAACATATTTTTAAAGTTCCTCATTGACATGCCATTGCTTCTTCAATGAAGAGAACAGTACATGGTCATGGAAATGTACCTCATAATTAACAATGTGCTGGTATATAATAATCAAGTTGCTTTGAGGGCACAAAAAAGCATTGCCAATGAATATTTGGTTATAAAATACAATATCTGTCTGATTTAATGGGACTTCTAGGGTAAACAGAGACAGATCACTTTGATGGTTAAATGAATACTGATCAGAGCAAGACCGATATATCCGTTGGCTTATATTAGGCGCCAATATTTGTTCACAGAACATATAATGCAGTAGACTATGCTTTGTTTGTTTGTTTGTTTAGAAAAGGTGTCATCATCACGTAGTTTGCCCAGCAGAACATCTACCACTGCTAGAGATCAGGCAATGTAGTTTCTACAGCTGTAGCTCTCAATTGTCATGCAAATCTATGATATCATGTCATCTCATACAACCATGTGATGTCATGAGTCCAACTTCCTGAAAGTCAAATGTTGTCACTCAATCTGCGACACTGTAGATACAGAGCACAAGGACGCAACATAGCCAGTTTGGTCATTTTGACCAATTTTTTAAATAATCTACACAACACTAACTCTATGATGACATATACGGCTAGCATGATATAACATTGCACAAACCTGTACAGGAGATTTTGGCCACATTGCCCATGATAAATCTGAATAGAGAAATTATGTTATTCACCAATCACCATGATCCCATCCTGCATTCACACACAATCACCTCCATGAGCAAGAAGTCAAAAACATGCTCCCTGCCCGGGATCCCTGCCCTCCCATCAGCCTGGACCCTCACACTTCTCAACAGTCATTTGCAACAAACATCTAACTAGAGGAAACTACAAACTACAAACCATTTGACCCTGAAGCACAGAGTATGGAGCAGCCCTCTTCCACCCAATGGAAGCAGGCTCAGGTCACCAGGGTCAACACCTTCTTTACTGAGCCTACAGCGGCGTGGAAGCCTCAGACTCGTGTAAACATCGGGGGACTCAACATGGCCTGAGAGCTTTGTGGACCCGCAGCAACGCTCCCTGGAGAGCGTGGAGGAAATGTGCGCCGCAGTAACGCTACACAGCCTGCGAATCTAAATGCAAAATGTGATTATCTATTCATTAACTCCCATAATTGAGGTGAACAGCGCTAGACTGTCATAGAGAGCGGCTCTTATTTGGCCCTCTGGTGCCAGCTTGCACTGCAACACAGACAAGAAAAACATAGCACATTCCAGAGGCATCAATGCTGAGAATAAATGATATGACCTCTGGCTATAGTATGGCCTTCAAATCTAAATCCCTACCTGACCAGCAAGAATCATCCCCCTTTATTCATCCTTCCTGCATACCAAATACATTCTGCACCGAAAACGCATCTCCATGAATCTTTTGATTCCTTTCAATCAGTTTCAAGGACTGTAAACAATGGGGCTGTGGATATGATAGGGAAGCAAATCTTACCTCCGCTCAATTAAGGCGCTGCCCCGCAGCCTCCCGCGGCCCTGAGAGATAGGAGCTATAATTAGAAGAGGGCAGTTAACTCGCAGACATTATTGATGATCCGCTCCTGACACCTCCCTCATGTTAGCATTAGCATTTTCCCTGAGCTGGGGCTCATGTCAAGAGAGGCTGGTCTCTCAGAGTCCGTGTCAGCAGGGGGGCTCATATATGAGCTACACAGCGAGGCCACATTATGGCTGCAGAGAGGGAGAGAGAGGCAGAGCGAGAGACACCAGAGCTCTCCTCCAGGCCCCTCTTGGTGCTCGTCCACCTGATGGGAACACGGAGACTTGGCTGTTCTCCCCCTCATCAATACAGCGGGCTCTTTGTCAGTAATTTGCAATAAGTGTCCACGCCACACCTTAAGGGACCTGGAAATCATTACTGGCTGAGGCCCTACTCTGCTACTAATTGGATGCGTTGGGCCTTATCAACTGAGGATTTTCCGAGACCTTTGACAGATACCAATTCGAAAATCATTGTTCAGTTGTCAATTTAAGAGACCGTTAAAAGAGCTTATTTTAATTTTAATTGGAACTTCCTCCTGCCTTCACAGTGAGCTGCGAGGATTAAATATGAGCTCAGGGCATGTGTGTATATGGGTGTGTGTGTGTCCGTATTCCCTCAGATGGGGAGGGAAACTATGCAGGTCAAATTGACGGGTAACAGTTCTGACCAGCGTACGAATGAAGACAGCACGCATACACATTTAGTTTACAAGAATCCCCCCAGCTTTCCTGGGACTTCATCATCAACATCAAATAAGTCGGTATCTGAGCTGCAAAGCTCCCAATTAAGCAAAAACCGCATCCGCTTAGGATGTTTGTTGGGCGAGTGTGCTGGGACTATCATCGATCACCTGCAGTAAACTGACCAGCTGATAGCGCCACCCTAGCATATTTATGTGCTGCACTCTCTCAATGACCCTGAACTGAAACACTCTCTTGGCTTTAATAAGGCCGGGGAAGGCTCAGCTCTTGACTATGTATGTGGCTTTGCAGGGCAAGGCTGCCTGGTCTGGCAGGTGCAGCATAAAGCTAATATGCGTAAACGGGCGTAGGGCTCCGATGTCCCGCTGACGGTGGCACGGCCATCCAGGAGCAGAGGGCGTGAAACTGAAGGTGAGCGGGCCAGGGTTGGCAGGAAAAGGACACTGGATTGTTTTGAGACCACTGATAATCTAAAACACCTCTGATCTCTTTTGCTGACGGGGTGTCCAGCTTTGGCCAAAGTAGAGCCGACCAGTATGTCAACCAGCATCAAATATTAGCCAGACACATGAGTACCTATCAGTAACAATGCACAGGTTTTGTATACACGCACCATTAGGAAAACTACAACCAATAGTTATTTTAAACGGCAAAAAAATAACCAATTACCAATATGGGTGCTCAATTTATTTAGTAAGAAACAAAACAGCAGACACCATCTCTGATGCATTACTTTTAGCATAATATCTTGTGCAAAAAAGATAATACTGACTGACATTGATTCATACCAATATATGTTTGATAACAGACCATGTAATGCTGAAGCTGATACTTGGTGGTAATTAAGAAATTGTACTTGATATTAATTTTGTATTGATTTTTATTAAGTGGTTAGCAATTGACTAATATTGAACATGATATATGAGGACTGATGTTGATGTATTCTTCTTTCTCTCATTATTCTTTAATAAATACCTTTTTTTTAATCAACTGAACCACACAACTTGCTGGCAGATCTGAAAGAATTTTTTTAGCCTTCTATCATGGCCAGATATCTGACTCAGGTGTACAGAATGCTTCCATCAGGAAAAAAACCCACCCAATCTCGGTTTAAATTAAATAAAAATCACTTATCACTCTGTATAGCTCATGTTACTGTAAAAGATAAAGCACTAAACAAGATTGTTCTGATAATTGGTGCATCATCATACCGACATAGAAAAGGTATTTTTTCAGTATCATTTCAGTAACCCATGTCAGTCTGGCTCTGATTGTTGCCATAATGTATGATAGAAATGTAAAAGTGCACAGTTCAAACTGAACTGTTGTCTGAAAGCGTGTAATGTTTGGCAACAATAGACAGAAAGCCATGTTTTTCTTTTTTCCCCCTTTTAAGTAAATAGAGCTGTCATTTGATAATAAACCTGGCATTAATGTTAATTCTACCATCCAGTATTTGCAGTATTAGAGGCTTAGAGCAGGAGAGCAATACTGTTCAGAGGGTAATAAGTGTCTAATTAAGGACTAGACAGGAGGGAAATTGCCATGGTATAAAAGAGCTTTTTTTCTCCCTCTCTCTCTCCTGCTTTTTCACAACCATGTCTCTGGGAGCCGGCGTTGTGTTTGCCGGCTGTTTTACTCGCTGTCAGAAAGGATTTGAGGCAAGGAGCCATCTAAGCATGCGTACGAGGGGATTCATTTGACCTCATTATACATCAATAAAGAAGGAAGCCGGTTTACTAAATATCACCATGCTGCCCGCACTTCACGTCAGATCATACAGGAGTGTGCTAAAAAGATGATTCCAGAAACGTCTGGTGAGCAGAGAGAGGAAGGGGGAGGGAAGAGAGGGAGAAGGGGGATGGAAGGTGAGGAAAGGGGAGACAGCGGAGATAGTGGAAGGGGAGGGAGGAAGAGGAACAGGGAGGGGGAAAGAGGGGAGAGAGGGAGGAAGAGAGGGGAGAGAGGGAGGAAGAGGGAGGAAGGGGGAGAGAGGGAGGTAAGGAGAGAGAGGGGAGGAAGAGGGAGGAGGATTAATAAAAATAGTAAATAAAAATAAGCAGAAGAGAAGGAGGGAATGTGAAAATGAGAGAAAAGAAAGAAAATGGAGACGATAGGAACCAAAACATGAGACAGAATGTAACTAAGTAAATTTACTCAAGTACTGAATTTAAGTAAAATGTTCATACATTTCAGTATATCCATTTAATGCAACATTATTCTTATTTTCCACATTTTCAGGCAAATATGATACTTTTTACTCCACTGACAGTTTAGTTACTTCCAGGTCAAGATTTAGCATTAAAAAAAAAGATTTATTTTAAATAAATCCGATAGTAGATAAAAAAGCTCCAGTCTTCAAAATGAAAAAGCTGAAGAAAAATCCAATAAAATATATATTAAAAATAAAAATAAAACAATGTGATTTCATTCTAAGAACTTCTACTTTTAATACTTTAAGTTCATTTTGATGCTGTACTTTTGTACTTTTTACTTGTAGTGGAGTCATAATAAAAGAATAAGAAGAAGGCCGAAATTAAGTAGAAAAAAACAGGGTGTGAGATATAATGAGGTGAGAATGAGAGAAAAAATAGAAATAGTGGGAGGTTAAGAAGGAAAAGACTCAAAGAACAAAGGAGGGAAACGTGGTGAAATGTGGCTGATGAGAGGGACGATGGGAGGGGAAAGAAAAGATGAAACATGAAATGAGAAACACACAGAGGGAGAAAACTGAAAATCTGAGAAAGGAAGTGAGGCGTGTAAAGAATGTAGGTGGATTTCTTCCCTTTCAGAGCAACAGAAGCAACAGCAGTGAGCAATGAAGAGATGGAGAGTGGGTGGTTCGAGAGAACAATTTCTTCTAAATGTTCTCGAGAGAGAAAGTGACAGAAAATGAAAGAGAAAGAGGGAGGAGAGACGTTCTCCTTGATGGACAGGTGGAGCTCAGAGGAGGAAAAAAAAAAAAAAAAAGGCAGCAGGATTATCCAAGACAGGCAGAGAATGAGAAACAGACTTTCATCCATGGGATCAAACTACAACAAACCAGCCAAGTCCTCTAAAATGTAAATGAGTTTCTCTCTGAGACATCCGCCGCTCGAGAAAAAAAAAAAAAAGAAAAAAAAAGTGACACCTACTCTCACCAAATGACTGACAGCAGAGAAATTAGACAAATTACAGGACTTTGTGAGGACTGCAGATAACTTAAATCCCTGCTGGAAAAATATCACTTTCACACATCCTCCTTGCAGCAACAGGATATAACGCAGATATTGAATTTAGGGGAATAAATTATTAAAACCCAGACGTTTTTCTTTAAGACGAGACTCAGTCAGTCAGAGTCAAATGACAACAACATTCACGGACCAGTTTGTTTTTTTCTCCTTTTAGATTTAGCTTCACAAACAGAAAAAAAAGGATCTTTATTATCTTTATGTGTGAAAGGAAACGCATCCTTCAACCGCACCAGCTGGGATCAACACACTCTGTGAACCTGCTGCAGAGTCCTTGAGGCCGGAGCTGAAAGTCCACCAGCTCCAGGGCAGCTGTTGTGCTTCTGACCCTGACCATTGATTTTACATGTGAAGGGAGCAGGAAAAGACACAGACGGAGCATCAGGAACCGACCTCGGCGGTGATATGACAGCACTCGCCTTTTTTTTTTTTATACACCTCAGTCAGTCAGGTCGGCGCCGGGTCAAGAAAATGTCTATTTTTTGACCCCAATGCTTTGCAAAAGCAAAAAGCATGAATGCCAAAAGCTGCAACCGTAAATTTACAACAGAAGCAGGAGAAGCTTCATGGTGTCAGGCTAACTGTTAGCCGCTAACGTTAGCCAGTCGTACTCATGTGAGCTGTACCGTTAGCTTTCAGCTAAAGTAGCTAACGTCACTGTGTCCCAAATCGGCCGGCTAATGGCTAAC
>JAOWBC010001052.1:25635535-25645657 GCA_028566105.1 Hypoplectrus providencianus | reverse complement strand
GTCATAATTCAGTCAAAAAAACAACTGGAAAAGCATCTCACTGACAATGATGATGTAGTGTCCATGTCTTTGGGGTAAAAACTTCAAAGTCCTGCTTATTGAATAACTATTGACACTCACTGCACAAAAAGACACGCTGTCCCTCCTGACTGGACATATGGGAATATAAAACAAATGAGTATGTCAGCCAAAGCAAAAATGGAAAATACTGCGAGACTGCATGCCATAATTGCTTATGGACATTTGCTTTAAGCCAAGTGATGTTACACTTGACTTAATCAATATTTGCCTTGAGAAGCCATTCATAACCAAGTCACAGTTGATGAATAAGTCACAATCGCAGAGTGCATCTCTGGTGTACAGCAAAAGGTCATGATCCGCGATGGGGGCGGTGCGGGTGTGGACACACCAGCTCATTTCTGGACATGAAGATGATGCATGTGATCCAAACAATAGGCTTATTTACAGCACAGACACTGGAGGCAGAGCGCCTCACAGACAGCCGGCTCAGTCATCCCAACACTTTCCCAAATCATAAACTTGAGTTAGAACTTCACTAAAACGAGCTCACATACACACACCTTTCCCCACACACACACATACTGTACATAATTCCTCTCTCCCAGTTCCTGTAACTACTGCTCATTGTCCACGGAGCAGCACAGGCGCACAGAGAGAAAATGCAGAGGTGAGCCTTTGGCCTGGAGTGCCCCTCATTTAAGACGATCGACAAAATCAATAAAGTGAAGTATGTTTCCTCGCTCTTTTGGCTCTGTTCCCGCTCCTGAAGCATTCCCTCAAGAAAGCTACTCCAGCAGAGTTCTGTTACTGCAGCTCTTCCCCCACGTGTATACATCCTCAACCACTCTGTCTTCCCCTCAGCAAATGAAAACTCCACCAACACAAACTATACAGTGTTCTCTTAATGGTTAGCGCGGCGGTGGAAAAACAAGCAGAGGCTCGACACAAATGCCAGAGAACGATGTCAAAAGCTTCTGTTTTGGACAGAAACACTGTGTTAATACACATCTGTTTATACGGTGGAAGTTGTTGATTATCATTTCTTGAAAAGTCAGAAAAAAGCAAATGGCAGAACCATAATAACAGAAGAGTGTGGCAATGAGATAAACAGGACATGCAGCCTGAACAGGCTTTTTCATTGTGCTTTGTGATAGCAGAATAAATGCTGGCATTGAACATTTCTGAGAGGCATAAATATGTTGATTTATAATGTGACATTTGAATTTGTATAATTTACAATCAGAAGGTTAATTTACAGGGTAACTATAATGAAAATGAACTTCAGACTGACTTTGAGGTTTCACATGAAATCTTTTTCCCATTTGAACATCAATATATCTTTTCAAACTGTTGCTTTTTGTCTTGAGTACTTTCACATTGAAGAGTTAATGTCGTTTAAATGTTTATTTTCACTGACAAAAGTTGATTCTTATGACCTTTGTGCTGCAAACAATGGGTCAACCGGATGCCAAGACTACAACTAGTTTTGTGTTGAAATATAGGCAGGCGAGAGTTTTTACATTTTTTAGTTGTTTACTGGTCATACCCAAGATGTGTAAAGGCCTTAAGAGTCTTCTGCCCTGCTAGCAGCTCTGTGAAGCTGCTGTGAGCTAAATGCTAATGTTGCCATGCTAATGCTATCTTAATGCTAACATGCTGCTGTTTAGCATGTTTGGTCTTTACCAGGTTCACAGTTGTATCATGTTCACATATTTGCAATTTAGGACTTTTAGAAAAGCATAGTACAGCTCAGGCTGTCAGTAGTTTTGCTGGTACTTAGACCTAAATTTTGATTACGTCATGAATGTTATTAAAATTAATCGCAAAGAGACCTTACCTTGTCTGTGCAAAATTGCATGGCAATCCACATATTTCTTAATACATTCCAATAAAAAAAACAAAATGTCCACCTCATGTTGGAGGACATCGGTCAGTATGGGAACAATCAATGTACACAACTGAAATTTCTGACCTGCTGTTAGCACGAGAGGAAGGTCAGCAGATCACCAAGTTCCTCAGGATTCATCCTCTGAGGACTATGAATGTATGTGCAAAATTTAATGACAATCTCTTATTCCAGCTCAGCATGTGGGAGATTGTTAGTTAAAGTAATTGGATTCTGTAGCAACAGTCCCATGAGTTTGCACTGCTTATCATTCTACCACTCTCCACTATGTGTGTCCTCATCTCTGTGCCATAAACCAAAACTCCATGAACTGAGAAGCATAAACACCATAAAGATCATCTTTTAGAACAGATGATGCTTCACTGCAGAGCTCTCCTCATGCACCCCAAAGAAAGCTTTGTGCTGAACCATCAACAGTTTCAATAAATATAACATAAGAGGAAAAGGTGCCGCTTTCCCTCTTTTTGTTATTCCCAGTATGCCCAATTAGCTAGCTCCTTGCTGGGTGTGCACTCTCACCATTGGTTACTGTACAAATGGGAGGGGGACTGAATAAATCTTGGGATTTGAAGTCTTTGATTGACACCGAGACATCCCCGGGCTGTGTACCCATCAACATAAAAGTAAATAAAATATACAGGTAAGAAAAACTGCTGTTCTGTTGTCATGCCTTTTGTTTTCAGGGGAATGGATTCATTTGTGTCTGACCTAGGGATGTCATTGCTAAAGATTTTTGACCAATTCACATAATCAGTAAAACACAAATATTCATTTTTTGTTGTTGCTGTTTTTCTTAGTAAATTAAGATCATTAAGCTCATTACATCTGCAACCACAAATGCCTGTCATTGGCAATACTGAAAAAACCTTACCTGCTACTGCTAACAGCTTTACTTTTTTTAGAGACCATTAGCTGCCTGACTGTTTTCTATTTCTGCTAAAACCTTGTAAACATACCTGCCTTGGCGTGCGATGGAGTAGGTCCCCGTTGTAAAAACCTTCATGAATAGTTTCCTCTGTCCACAACAACCTGCCAAAACAAAAGTGTACATGCTGAAATTTCATAGCTCTACATTCCAAAAGTAGTTTAATGTTTTGTAGTGTATATATATGTATGCTAAATGTTAAGCTAGCTAGTTTGCATAGCCCAGACTGGAAACAGAGGAAAGGCTAGCCTGGCTCTGGCTAACTGCAGATCTGGAGTTGACTAAATAACAGATTATATTGTTTTGCATTGTTTTTATTTGTAAAACAAATTAAATGTGATTTGATTATGTGCATGACAAAGCTAGATGTTTCTACATGCCATACAGACATGTAAAGGCTGTCAAACTGAACACCTAACTCTTAGAAAAAAAGAAGCATTTAATATGTCATGTCTTTAAGCAACGATCATTTTCATTCAGTGGAGTGTCTTTATTACAGTCTATACCAAACATCATGGGCTATATCTGTATTTTGCTTCCCTGTAAATGTCAGAAAGTTGATTAAAAAAGAAAGCACAGACCACAACTAACTACACATTGTACCACAAAATTGTAAAAATAATCATACATTGTGGCAATTTGGCAATATTTATTGTACAGAGGGTAAAATTCTAAAAGATAATGATTATTGTACATCTGGCAACACTTCTCCCATTCATCACATTAATTGCTTTAGGTGTGGCCACAGAAACATGACGATATATGCTCTATGTGTGTAAAAAAAAGTGATTTCAAAACACCTTTCTTCTCTGTTCTAATAAGGACTCTTTGAGGTGTGAGAGATGAGGGGGGAAACAAAGCTTGAGTCTGTAAGGTCAAATCTTTGGGTTCATAGACCCCGAGGAGGTAAATTGATTGTTGAGTGTTAGGGGAGGGGTAGGAGGTAAGCATTTAACTGCTGACAGACAAACTCTGGCCCTGCAGGGGAGAGCAGGCAGCACATTGCTTGACATCATTTCCACAGGCCTGTGTTCCACAATCCTCTTCTGTTCAATGGGGCAAGACCCTGTGCTTTTGTTACAATTAACCTATTAGAAGAAGCCTTTCATTCACAGGTGATTCCACACTCCCTTGCGTGCCTCAATAACACTATTTTGATCTGAGGGACTGCGGCCTACAGACATTTGCCGGATAAATTCTGTCAAAAAGTGGAAGACGTTTCATCAGACGCGATAGGTCAGCACTGGCGTGGTTCTATCAAAACTTAACTGCATTTTGTTGGAATAAACAACATTAAGCACACTTTATATCCCTTGTTGTTTGGTATAAATGTGTTGTTTCTGCAGTGTATATGGCCTACAATAAAAACAAATGACTCTTACCCTCGGTGAAAAACATAAAAGTATTTAAAAATTGACCCCAAGGGTCTGCTTTGTCCGTGGCTGGAGGCATTATTATACCCTGGTTGTCACAAAGTACCCCCTCAGGTCATTACTCCCGGGCAGCCACGGACCCTTTGGCAGACAGAAGCTGAGCTCCATTATCTGGGACGCATAGAGGGGCTGAACGTAGCAAACAGGAAAGGGGAATGAGGGGGACGGACTGGCCGCAGATCTGAGGAAACGGGGATGTAGCAGGAGATGGCACCGTTCTGATGTGACGTTTTCTGGGGCCTCGCCCAGGCCTGGAAGCCGCCCATTTGGGACAGGTTCTAGTGCTAGCTGGCATGTGCTGGCAGAGAAATACTTAACCCAATCAGGAACATAATTGCATATTTTTTCATCTGCTTTTCATTTGATGCATATATTCTCTTTAGTTAAACTGTTTTCCTTCTTGCCAGTTCCAGCCCATTGGAGTGCGGATGAGAGTGATGCGTTTTTTGTGTATTAAATCAAAGCAAAAGCCCATTGTAAAATGCATCAGTGTTACCATTTTGAGGCCAAACAAAGAAATATGTGTCAGGCCACACAGCCATCACAATGCTCAGTGCATAATGAATATTAAAACAATGCATTAAGTCTTTAAAATCAGAGCGATACAAAGCGCTGTCCATACAGTAGGTATTTGGAGAATGCTGTGGGGGTGTCACACTGCAGAATACTGGATATGAAACAAAACAATGTTTTTGTTTGAAGGTGTTCATGGCCATATGCGGTGAGTAGGACTCCTGATTTTAGGACATTGCGGCAGGACAATGATGCTAATCGTACAGACAAGACAACAAAGGAGTTTAAATGCTAGCAGCTCTGTGAGGCCTCACTTGTGCATGGCACTGTATTCAAGATGCAAGATTTTTCTATCACTTTAAGACTTGGTGCGTGGCCCCTGAGTGTTTTTACAGTGACAAAGCATCACAAACAAAGCTATGCTGAGGTAAAAAAATGTCCTACATTGGCAACACGTTGACTGTTAAGGAAAATGCATTATTTTGTTTTGTGTGATGTTATTTTATTATTTTATTTGAAAAACATGGTATTAAAATAACATTAATTTTGTTTGAGATAATAATTTATCATTATCATCCAATATAAAGTAATTATTGCGGCAAGAGTAATTATAACATTAAGTTTCAATGCAAGGAAAGTTTATATTAAAATGCAAACATGTTTGGTAGGCATAACTGTATCCATAATATAATTAGCAATTATGATATATAACTTTATAAGCAGATCTGAAAAGTGATTGTATTATGGTATTTCAGAAGTAAAGTAATGAGAGAAGTCATGTTTTCAGTTAAATGCACTTGTAATATAAATGATTGCAAAGATTTGTATGACTATGATAACGACTAAAGCCAATAATGTAGATCCAATCTTGTGCGGTATAAGTTGTTATGAAATTTATGCAGATTTCTCTGCACAAACGCTGAGAAATCTCATCTGAGGAAATGGAGAGCACTGTTGGTTTTTGTGTAATTATTCATTCATTACATCTCTGGTTTGAAGACAGGAGAGCCATCATGTACTGTGTTCTCACTGAATCTCTTCCCCTCTTCCAGGGCATCACATGTGCACGTCAGACCGTCAATCAAACATGACAGCTATTTACACTCACTGGGTGAGATGAAAGATTCTGGCTCTATCACTCAGGCCCTCGTTCACCTAAGAGAATGGGAAAGCAGACAGACAAAGCAGGAAAAAGGCCTGTAAAATTTTATATTCTGGGCTGTCTCGGATGCTTTCCTATGGCAGGCACACTGACGTGCACACAGACTCACAGCAGCAATGTGTGTGTGTGTGTGTGTGTGTGTGTGTGTGTGTGTGTGTGTGTTCAGAGTTACAGCAGACACACACACACACACACTGTTACTAATACTGCGGCGCGGGCCTTTGATGTTCAAGGTGCTGTATCTGTTGTGCATGTCTGTCCTCTCAAATCATTCCCAGCACTGGGAGTAAAACATGGAAACAAAGGCAAACAACATATTCAAAAGTGTCAAACGACACATCTGGTGTTTCATGTTAGCTGGATTACGGTGACACGGAAGCAGCTTCAGTCAGTTAAGATGCAGGACGGGCTAATTGACACTGGCTGCTGCAGGAAGCGAGAGGTTAGAGAGGCAGGGAGTATCCATCTCTGTCATCCACTGTCCTCCAGCAAAAACTAACTCTCATTACACTGCGGGTTAATGGCAAAAAGCTTCAAGTTTACAGTTCGAATGATGTAAAAAGATGCTAAACTGATGCACAAAGAAAATTCATCAACCACAATTAACAGATTAATTGTTCAAAAGTCATTCATGAACATTCTCTGGGGGTTCAAATATGACAATCTGCTGCTTTTGTGTTATCTATCATTAGAAGTGAATACATGAATATAAATTAATTGGGCTCTTGCAGCTTGGAATGAGCTTAATCAAGACACTAATCGAGACGCAAATCAAATATTAAAAATTATTATTATTATCAGCCCTATTTTCAGATCATTCACATCATATTATGGTCACCAGGGTAGAAAACTAATGAGTGAAAAATAGATCATATAAGAGAAGGGGGCTTATTTTCCAGGTCAGAGAATTAGAGTCAATGTGAAACATTCTTGCATGTTTTAATGGTCGGCAGGGGGCTGATTGTATAGAAGTCTATGAGAATATCACACTGCTTCTAACTTGATTAATTACCCTCGTAAACATTTTCCTCAATGGTTTATGGTCTCAATCGTTAGTTTCAAGCCCTCTTTAGTACAATGCGATGTTCATTTTGTAAAAAAAAAAATGGTCCCATTTGGAGTAAAAGAATAGATAAAACAGCTCATACTTTGAGGTTTTAATACTTATTATGGTTTGGGGTATTAAGCATGTTTACATCAAAGAACTTTAACCTTTTCATGGTGCATTTTAAATTAGTTAATTGGAATTATAAAATGTTGGTCACCTGAAAATGTACAGTTTAACATTTGGTTGCACTCAGAGATGCCGTAAGAAATTGGCTGTTGATCTTGCTTGTTAATAAATTCAGTTGTAAGCCTGTATTTCATAACCCAATATTAGATAACCAATTTATACCATAATTAACATGAAATGCAATTGTACCTTGCTAACCAAATGAGCTAGCTCAAGCAATGGTTGATAGCCAAGCAATGAGCTCTCATACAAATATAGCCACTTTCTGGCAATATGGCAAATTTTAGAATAGCAGCCAAGAAGCTAATAGGTAATGGTGGCTACCTACCTCTTTATTTTGTGGTTTATGCTTTGGAAAAGCATTAAATGGTTGGAAATGTCTGACATGTCCAGTATCTCCCTTCAGTGCAGGTGAATAAAGGCCAACGTATGAGGAATGTTAATTAACTGAACATTTAGAGCAGTCACCAACCTGCATGCACTTCCTTCTCTTTAAATGCTGTTTGTTTAAACACAGTGACAAAAAAACGCCTGTGATTGCAAAAAACATAACCATTGACTCCATCAGTGCTTGTCATTCATATGAGACGGAGCTGATCAGTGACTCCCTGCTAAAGGACAGCTGTGACTTTCAGCTCCAGTGATAACTGCTCAGTTCTGTGTAAAACAACACAAAGGCATCCGTCTCGTCTGCGTGCCAACGGCAGCCTCAGAAATGATAATGAAATGTCTGTGAAAGGTGCGGAAGGAAAACAACTCGGTGGGTTTTATAAATCACTTCAGAAAATGATAATAGACGCTGAAATAAATTTGACAATTATTGGCTGAGGGGAAACTTTTCAAATAAACAGGTTTATGGTAAGTCATATCACTTGGCAGTTGATCATCATGATCACGCCTGGATTGTCCCAGAAGGTGGCATATTTATTAGTATGCAACAGATGGGGAGCATGCGTTTTCCTTGCTATGGCTCATGAAATTGGTCTTTTGGTAGCAGTATAAATATGATGAACTGTAGCCTATAACAGGCCCTGGATCCCACACAAGGACAAAATGTCCAAATGAGCAGCAAAAGTCATGTTGTAGCTGCTTCACAACAGTGCCATCAATGATTGATCTACACCCCGCTGAGCCACTACAGGAAACAAAGTATAGAGCCTATAATTTAGTCGGAAAACAATGCATGAGACCGTCGGCTTGTGCATCCATTTCGGCACAAGCATTCCCCAGTGCAGATAGATCATTAAACTACCAGGCGCTTTGCAATATGGTGTAGTCAATGTCACTGAAAAGATGGGACAATAAAGTGAGGTAGGGGGTTGCAACAGCAGGGAGAGAGCATGGAGATGTATTAATGTCACATAGGCTTTAGCCTGCCTCCTTAAGCCCTGCAAAGAGTCACCAAAGCCAATTTCCATTATCATATTGATTGAAATAGTTCATCATAGTGTAATTTTAGGTTTATCGCCACCCGGTTGGGAATAAGACCAAAGCATTATCCAACAAAAGCTATTGTTCCAGGGGACGTTTCGCTGTTCCAGTTCATTGATGGAGTTGATTAAGTTTAAATGAAGCAGACACTGGATAAAAGTGAGGGTATTGACCAGCGAGCAGTGTGCCGCGCTTGAAAAAGCCTGATACACGCGGAAAAGCAAGATTTGCTAAATGCTCTAATCTTCAATCAAATCTAACATCAATACAGACAAAGTTTGGTAATGAGAGATTCAATGAAGCATGCAGTAGAGAGAATTAATCCCCCTCGCCTAAACTGAGTTCAACTTTGAAGCTTGCTCCTCAGGATAGATAGTTATCTAAATGCTAAATAAGAAACGTATTGTACTTTTCACAGCATACTAATCATTTGTTCATTTTGTCTCCATTATTTGTTCTCTCACACATCCCGCTTGTTGATCTGGTGATTAGATCAACCTTGGATAGTGGAGGAGAATGGAATAATGAGGCTGCTGGGGAGATTTGATGCACAGCAGCACGTAACGTTCAGGCCTGTGGGGACGGCGACCAGACGCACTGTTACAGAGTGGGAAATAATAAAGTGTGGCGATAAAGATGACTTGACACCGGTCAACAGGTTTAGAGGAAATAATTCTAAAAGTTCGGGGAGCTTCGTTAGTGGTTTACTGGGGTGCAAAAACACTCATTCCTAATTTAGAAAAGCTCAAGTTCTTACTTGAGAAAATTGACAATTATGTGCTTGTTATTCTCTAATGTGTTAGAGCTCATTCTCACACACTAGAGCGGAGGTTCACGACCTTTCTGGCTAATGATCTTCAGCCAGGACAAAAGGAAAAAAACATCAAATAATAATTTGTCTGATACTTTTGACCAAAATGTTCAATTAATTAAGTTAATTAAAGTTAAAAAAGAAAAAAAAAGACAAATCTCCTGCTTCTACCTCATTAAGAAATCCATAAACTTTAAAAATAAAAAGAAATTTATGTTTTGTGAAAAACAAAAAAAAGTTTATACTCCATGAAGCTGCAAGGACTATTCAAGTAAGAGGACAAAAATATTCAAATCATTTAAGATAATTAATCATTATGAGGAAAAAAGGAAGAATGTTTTTTTCAGCCTCTCAAATCTGGAGATTTCCTGGTTTCCTTTCTTTTATATGACACTAGGCTGAATTTGTTTGGTGTTGGGACTGACTCAACAACACATGTAAAGACAATATCTTTGATGAACAAACTCTGATGAAAATCTTGCATTATCTGCAGGCACTTTCCGGACCAAACATTTACTCTCGAAAACAATCAAGAGATTACTATTTAATGGAAATGGTCTTTAAAGCAGTCTTGGACAACCACATGTTAACTGAGATTTAAGATTATGATCAGATTATTGTTAGGGTTCGTAATTGTAAGTAATTGAGAATATCCAGTATTCCACACTTCATGACATACACCATGA
>JAOWBC010001052.1:25610613-25621720 GCA_028566105.1 Hypoplectrus providencianus | reverse complement strand
ACATTAGGATGCATTTATGAAATATGCAACTGGGTAGAGTGATTTCACCTCATGCTCGCTGAGAGAACCATGGTTATAACCTTCGTTGCTATGTACCTGCAGGTGAATGTGTATATTTCAGCATTCAAGGAGGGTAAAATCTTCTTCTTTAGCCCAGGCCTTGGCTTCTTTATTTTATAATCATAGCCTGAAAAGACAAGACACTGCACTGCTTAATTTGAGGGATTGAATTAAGTTATCACTGACAAGACTCTTATATAAATAATCATAAAACCAAACTATTATTCAACAATATTTATTATACTGGTCAACCTTACATTATAACTTATACTGTATGTTATTTGGTCTAATCATTCTATATTAACACCATAGCATGCATTTTTTTCTTCCTAGTTGTTTGATGGATGGTGCCAATTAATTTCTGCACTTTAACCACAGTTTTAATTGCATGGCACAGGAAAAACATAGTCTGTGTTGTTACTTTGCATATCATAAGAAATGTACCTGGTTCTTCATAAATGGCAATCCTCTTCCTCTTTGCAAAAGCTCTGAGATGACCAAGTCTGCAAAAGGTGCCATCACATTGTATACAAATCTTATTGGACTCACATTCCCCTGAAAGATAGAACATTAGAAAAGAAGGTTAGGGATTAAGGTCATCAGAAGTCAGGTAGTTTATTTTTTTGAAAGGGAAAAGTGTTATTGGGACTTGTTTGAGTTCACAAAGTTAATTTCTTATCAAGCAAAACTGTTAGTCCCAGTGTGCCCTGAAGTCTTCTTCCGCCTGCTTCCATTCTAAGCATCTGATTTGCGCTCTCATGTTCGAGAAGTGTTACTGGTTAAGTTTAACACAATCTTGTGTCTTCAGGGAGGCTATTGTCACATTCACCACCTCATGAGAATCACAGATGATTCTTAAACCGCATAAAATATGATGAGTTGGTCCTATGACAGAAAAGTGGCAGTGATGGTATTGTGCACCAATGGCTGTGAACCTGAATATTTTTGCAAATTGTTATCACAAAGCATATCTTAAATTGAAAGAGAACAAGATTTTACTTTACTTTCAAGGTCACTACAGTGCAAAGAAAAAGGATTATTTCCATCTACTGCAAATTAATTTGCATGATTGTTTCCATGTTGTAAATTAAATTTGTAATTTTTCTTCAGATTGAGGGAATGAAATAACATAATGATATAAATACATTTTTTCAGTTTTAACTTGATGGCATACTGAAATATTGTAAATTCAGGACAGGATACACAAAGAAAGCCATCTTTGGGAGTACATTACACTTGTCACGGCGACACCATCATAACGGCAATCACCATACAATGCAGTTTAAAATAGAACTCAACAAAGAGCAATTTGATTTCAAATCTGTATCTTTTATCTCATCTTCCTCAGTACCTGACTGAAAGTTTGATTTGGACAGACATTAAACAAAATTGTGAAAACACAGATGATGGGCTTCCAACTAAACATCAAGAGGACCTCATGGTTTTTTAATATGAACTTCAAAAGCACTTTGGCGACATCCAATACATTGTGTGTGGTTTTTTTTTCCACAAATGAAATTATTATGAACTATTTTCACATTTTATAACTGGCCTCCATCTGCAGTAAATGGGTATCTGTGAAGAGATACAGAGAATTTATCATAAAATATTGATGAAAATCGGAGTACTGTACTTTCGTGTCTACTCAATTAATAGCAGACTTAGAATGAAAAAAAAACAACTAAAATACAGGAAAGACTTGTTAAAAATGTTAAGACGGTTATTTCTTGAAACATACATTTTTCTTATATCTTAACTGCGCCAACTATCTACAAACACCTTACGTAAATACCTGCAGTTTTCTATGTTAGGGTTGATGTTAAGATGTAAATGCTTCTGTGCCAACTCAACCTGTGGAAATTTACTTGCAGAGACTTGAGATGTTCTGTAAGAAATAAATGAACTGTATTTGATGTACAATTACTAGGCTTACACATGCAAAATGACCCAATTTACAACAATCTGTTCAAACATCAAATTGTTACCAAGCCTAGCAATGAGACTTCATACCATGAGTCCAGTTTGTTTCCACTCGGTCCATCTGTGTCTCCTTCATGTAATCTTTGGTCAAATCACTGAGCTTCCTGCTTGCATAGGCGTCCTTCTTGTGTCTTGCTGTGAGCTCTAGACCTTCCTGTCTCATCTGGAGTAGTTCAACTAAAGTGCCTGAGGAGGCCTGTTTGCCTCTATGTCCTTCTACCTGAAGCTGCTTCCTTTCTGAGAAGGTCTCAGCCTCCTGTTTTGGTACAAAGCTGTTAAATATGGGATCCGGACTCCTCATCTCATACTGGATTTTCAGTGGGATACCCATGTGCATCAGGACCAGGCCACTATTGCTGATTAACTTCTGAGAACCACAGGGTTGTGAAGGGAGCTGACTCTTGCCGAGGCCATGGAGGATATTCTGATGCTCCTTTTTATCCTGCAGCAGTTCATTGAGGATGCACAGCGGAGACTTGCTGGAGCTGGTTACACTTCTACCGATTCGTTTCAGGTGTCCCCTCACATGGTTGGAGAGGCCGGTCTTAGTATCAAACCAACCCCAGCACAATGGACAGGTGTGGTCTCCTCTGGTTTCTGGTTTAAAGACTGTCAGAAAAATGAATTAACACCAAGCTAATGTTTAGCATAGATCACCTTCAAAGCACTTTAACAGTATCACATATGACATTTAAAATCACAATACTCATGGAGTTCTAATAAAATCACATGTCAATCGATTTCTATATGAAAAAAAACCTAAATGGAATTGCAGAAAATTTAAAGAGATTTTTTCTGTTTTGCTTTGAGGACATGTCGAAAAACTGATCAAAACAAAACAGATTAAGTGAATAAATGGAAGAGTTGACAATTTTAAACTGTCACCACTTTGTGGAAAGTACATGTAGATTGATAAACTGAAGTCCCTTGCATGAAAGTGTGACTGTATTAGCTTTTCTGTAGCCAAACACTAGGTGAGAGTTGTTTGGTTCATTGATTGTGACATAAGTTGAAGTTATACTCATACCTTTCCTCATTTTCCTCCTACCACAGTGGCTCCTTCTTCGGATTCGTGGCTGATGATCCCGCAGTGCCACTTGCTCTGGTGAAACCATGTGCCGAGCGTTATAGCTCAAGCCGACTCGGTGAAGGTGCCCTCGCACGTGATTGGACAAACCCACTCCAGACTCGAACATGGCAGGGCAGTACGGGCAGGGCTTGTGTTCTACCCCCGGTGTGGGGAAGACATCAAAGCTGTCACTTGTAGACACACAAGGCGACTCTGGTGAACCATCGCTCACTGTAGTTTCGATGTACTCCTCCTTGATTATGAGCTGCTCTATGTCACTACAGTCTTCGTCTCCATCATCTCCAGCCTTGAGTACATGAGGGCTTTGGTCTTTGGCTGAAAACCTCTGCCTTCTTTTAAAATACCCCCGAGCATAGGGGTTCTTTACATTCTCGCCTTCCAAGAGGCTGCCTGCAGCTTCACTGGTGTCATCACTGAAGTTGTTGCTGCCCTTGCATCTTTTGTCTAACTCCTTATCTGCACACTGTTTCTTGAGCCTCTGGCAAAGCCTTAGTGATTTATTACCATTCATATCGTCAATAGTGTTTTGCAAGGGCGTTGACATTTTTTTCACTGACAGAGAATTTCGGTTTGCCTGTGCTAAACTCCCACTTGCCGGGTCATTCTTGCTACCCTGACAAAACATCTGTTCTAATTTAAGATTTCTGGCTGATAGTAAAAAATCAACAGTTGCAGGACAGTTTGCCTGCTTTGAGCTGCCAAAAGCCTTGCAGTCATTGTTTTCAGAGTCTTCTTCCACACAGGTGAGATCACTTGCCACATTTAATTTTTCCACTGGTTGTAGGAGTAATTTTCCGTGCCTGTCGACCCTCCACAAAGACGGGGGCGGCATTTTTTTGGTGCAGCCAACACAACATTTTAACTGAGGAGAACTTAGAGTTTTGTTTCTGGAGTTTTTAATGCAAATGTCCCCTTTTCTACTGGAGCAGTGAGGGAAATGGGCTGTTTCTCCGAGAGTTGACTTGAAAAGATCTGGCTTGTGCTGGTCAGCAACCTTTTTATAATTGCCACATTGTGATCGCAGGTGCTGCAGCTCAGAATGTCTTTTCAGTGCTACTTTGTCTCTGCTTGTGAGAGAACCCACTTCACACTGAAACTGAACATGGTCCACTTTCTCTGCATCATTAGTGTGAGTCATTTTCCTGTATTCCTGAGGCTGCTGCATGTTAGGGTGTGCGACATGTAAGTGTGCTTCAAGTGCCTGCTGTGTCAGTGTAATGTAGTTACACTCCTCACAGAAGTAGTAATGCTTTAGATTATTATGTGTTTTGGCGCACTGGACAGAGATTTCAGGGCAATTACAATCAAATACACGCTGAGGGCACTGCACTGTGGAACCACGCTCTTCCGAATCAGTGCTTTTTAGACCTTTGATTTCCTCCATAAGTTTTTCCAGCCTGTATTGGTGAATAATGATGTGCCTTGTGAGGGAGTTGCTATCACAGAACAAACGCCCACACTCCCTGCATATAAAGGGCTGTGAGACATTCTCACTGTTCACCTGATTATGCTTGCCTAAATGATACATCATATGTCTATGGAAATGTCTTTTTTCCTTGAAATTAACATTGCATATTGTGCATGAAAAGAAAAGTGGATCTTGTTCAACTTGTTCCGTCTTCAACTGTTCCACTTTTGAACCAAAATTGTCTTCATCTTCAGGGTCATTTTCCTCATTACAGCCTTCCTGCACTGAGCTATAAATACGGTGCTCTGACTCTGAAGCTGTGTTCCTAGAAAGATCTTTGAGTGGCACAACAGAATATTTAATATCAGACTGGGTTCCCAGAGAATCGTCTTTGTTGGCAATGTCAACATTTCCAACATCATTACAGAAACACAAGTGACTGTATGTGGGATTTAAGCTGTTTTTAACCTTTTCTAGAGAGCCTGACATGTTTTTTACGTGTGTATTGTGCTTCCTGTCCCTTTGGTGCATCACTTTGGTCTCCAGCCTTCTGTCATCGTGCAAGAAGCACTCTCTTGCTGAATCCCATCTGATTACTTCAGCATCATCATAATCATCTGAGGAGCTTTCTGACCGTTCTGCTTCCCGTCGAGATCTTGTTTTCATTGTCTGTTTTGTCAAAGGTTGGCTAATGTGCATTTGCTCTGCACTGTCTGCACCTGACAGCGTGGAATAGGCCAGTTTGGACTCATTCTCCTCCGAGTGAGACAGTGGCGTGTTGACACCTGGCTGTGTGGCCAGTGTTTTTACGGCGGGCCCCGCTGTGTTCTTCCAAGCGTCTGATTGAAGCTCACTAGGTGGTGGTAACACCTCGGGGCTCGTGTCCTTCTCTGCTTGCCACATGGCATCCAGGACATTGTTGGATAAAACAGTGCCTTTGTTCAGGACACAGTGTACCTCTGAGGTGGGGTGTGAACCAGGTCCATTAACAAGTGCTCCTGAAGGCAATGAATTGCCTGCATGGGGAACAGCAGGGACACTGCAGTATACAAATGGATTCGGCTGGGTTCCATTTAAAGGGTTTTCGTGTTCATCTGAGGACAGACCTGCAGCATTGTTCTTCAGGGAGAATGTGTGACTCTGTAATGGCTCCTGAGTACGACCTGGGCTGTCAGACACAGATTCCACGTCTTTGTCCTCTTGTGCATTTGCCTCCAGATCAGACATAGTAGCAATACTCTCTGAAATATGAGAGAATATCACAAAATTATTAAGCTTACTCCGTATTCGTAAACATTTCAGGCACCTGAAAAAAATTAATGTTTTACAAGCTTTATATTTATTTTATGCAAGTGCAGTATTCAAAGTCACAAAGACATTTTTTTAGAACGAGATAATGCAGTTTACAAAGTAAAACACTGTTCCACAACAGGTATTATAAAGCTTTGTTACTTTTTTCTCATTCACGCTGATAACGTGGGTCTGTTAAAAAAAAATGGTCTTCTTCTCTATGAAATGAGAGCGGTATTATTCTGTGCCACATTATGATTTTCCAACACCCTCTTTCGCCACCTCTATTCACAACAAACCCTGCTGTTAGCCCTGAATACCCTGGCGAGAATGCTTAATTATGTGAGCGTACCACAGGGAGACAACCTTCCTGCCTCTCCACCTAAAGTTCTCAGTCGCCCGCTAAAATTGACCAATTTCCATGGGAACAAAGTACACCTCCAATGAGATCATATTGCGTCTTATCACTTTGTGATGGTGCCAACACAGATCCCAGCATGAGATTGTTGTTACTTGAATCCTGACAAATTGGCAGGCGCACAGTCTGTCTAAAACACAAACACAGACCCACACAAAGAAAACATATGCTTCTGCACATACACACACTGTTTTATTTCAGATTTATTTGCGCAAAGCTACTGAATTGCTTTGAGTTCATGAATACAATTCATTTGTATTCAGCACACAGTTAAACATGCGTATCCCCTATGTTTAAATCAGACTGCACTATTCTTTTCTGAGCTCGTTTAGTTTAAAACATATGCTCAGTGGATTTGACATCCAGGGCTGGTCGCTCTCTCCAGGAAGCTGCGTTGCTAACGAAGTGGTAAATTCAGTGTTAATGAGTGGCTTCACTGTTACCACCTCAGAGGTAAAACCTTCCGAGCTCCATATTCTCCCCATCTGTTGTGGTGTAAGAGGTTCGAAGAGGGAACAGACGCTCTCCATTTAAAGTGAACTTCACTGTTACCCCCAAACGGCAGGGTGGCAAAACCATCAAATATCTTGGTTCAGCATGTGTAAGCCTCATTAGCAGCCAACTCACACAACTCGCGTCTATATATAATGAACAGAGGTTCAACAGAAATGTAATTTGTATGAATTTATTTGCTTCTATTTACTTCATTTAGTCAATGTTAAAAGGCTGACTTTGCCTTGCCTGAAGATATTTACAGGGATTATGAGCTTTAATACAGTTAAGCTGTATGCACAGATCAATCTGCTATGAGCTTTCACTAACCCCGTCTGCTATTTCCCCAAGACATTCGCCTCGATTTTCTGTTGGGTGAATGAGATTTAGGCGGAGCATCATCATCACTGTGTACTGTTAGACAAAAGAAAAACAAACTATAAGACCTCACAGTCATTTATTGAGTAGTCTTCTACTATCTTCTTTTGGTTTGTAAATTGCATTTCTCAAGATACAGTAAACGTCTGGTTTATTAAATACAGCCTGATGTAATCCATATTGTCAAGCTTATAAGGTTGTAGTCAGAGCCTGGGTATGAGATGTTGACGTAGCCACCCACTGATTTTTGGACCACAGTTTCGAAGCCATTAATTTTGCATTCACTTTTTTATTTTTTTGAGCAAAAACTGACCTTTTCACTGGGCGGGAAAATGGAGCCACACTGTAAGATAAAACTAGCCAGCTTGGTTAGCAAGGTTTCTGCTCATTCATTGGCATATTATGACATTTTACATTTACTGTGTAACAACAACGGATATAGTCCTTATGACATCAGGTTTGGCACTTTGGTGGCTTTCTTCAAATTCGCTTTTGCAGCAGCCACATGCACAGAGAGCCAGATTGGTGCTGACGAAGCTAACTGTAGTTCTAGCTAGCTAGCAAGGTGCAGTCGTGATTCAAAATGCATACACTTTATGTTACCAAAATGTAATAGCCAATTTTGATTAACTGAAAATATGCAGTGAAAGGGTTAATGTTCTGATACCAAAAATACAATGAACCATTGAAGCAACTTGTAGATAACAGGGCTCTGAAACATAGCCTGCATTTTCATCTTTTTTACTTTGTTTAGAAAAGAAACATAATGCCGTATAGAAGAAGACTTTATACTTCTTAGTTACCTTACCTTAGTTAAGTGGTTTTATTGTCTAAAGTAAAATGTTTCTGTTGAATGTGGAAATTTATTTTGAAAAGTATTAGCTAGCAGAAACTGGCTCAAAAAGTGCTCCGTGGGATAAGAATGCCCTGTAATACACACTCCATGGTCATTAATGGGCACAATTGAATATTGTAATGCAATGCAACAGAACAGGCCGAATATCCTCAGTGTGCTACCATTATTTGGCTTAAAATGTTTAGTTTAGATAGGATTTATTGTTTAGCTTGTGTATAAGATTGCATTCGATTGTACACGTCTACATGATAAACTGCAGGTTTAAAACAATAAAAGCTTTAATTTGTACCAACAGCAAAAATGAAAAAACTTCAAGTTATGGAGTTAAAATGTGTGCAGCATGCTCTGATAGTTGGTGGGCTGGGAATCGTGCCATGTACTCACATCAGAATGGGTTTGAGTCTGGCTCACAACCACAGCGCGTGTCAAGCCCTATTCTCTTTCATCTTCCACTCATTCTCTGCTGTGCACAATTTCATTTCATGAAAATGTTACACAGTTTTTCTGGGAAATATCTTGCCTTAATAATTTGTTACCTACTGTGTAAGTAGTATTTATTTATTTATTTTTTTTTTTTGCATTTTCTTTAAAGCAATATTACTATAGTGGCAGGGTTGACTGACAAGAGACAAACCAGTGTTATCAAAGGTTAAGACTTTTTGTATGACCTGTCAGTGTAATACTGTCAAAATTGTATTGTTATATTGTCATTTTGAGGAATATATATGCCCGGAGTTGATGGTTCAATCTCTAAAAGTCCATTAAGCAAAACAAATCACATTTTAAATTGCTCCTGTAATATGGAAATGTTAAATATATGTAATGACAAATAACATGCATAACCTGTCATAATACAAGGGACTTACAGAAAGTGACGATTTTGTTCTGTGGCAGAAGTTCTATAAATTAGGCTTCAGCTTTGATAATAAAAGTACAAAAAAGATATCAATCAACAAAAATCAACTATTTTAACGTAATTAGCTATGAAAACCCATGATTTATTGCGTCTACAACCAATTTTTCATTGATTCTGAGGTGGGAGGACCCATTTTACCCAGTTTTGCCAGGAAAATATTGACTGCTTCCAGATAGCAGACAATAGTTGGTTACAATGGATTCCTTATACCTTCTTTTTTAAATGAGCATATTTTTAAAGCTGAGGCTGCTAAAGTGTTTTTCCTTTAAAGTAAATTATGTCATTTCTAGAAAATAAAAAAATCCAAATTAACCACAGAGCTAAACATTCTAATTGTACCAGCAGTAGCAACCCAACAAAAATTTGTGCTGTCCAACACACAAACATAAAATGATTCATTGTGATGTTTCTTTTCGTCTTCTTTTCACCCAAACTTTAGGTCTTGTGAGGACAACACGCAGATTGTGGAGGAAGAGTTTGGCGCTGTAGGCTTGTAAGGCTGTGAATGTCTAAGCAAATTCCTTCTTCATGTTCAACTAAAGACCTCGGCTGGCAGCACAGTGGAGACAGCGCTGGAAATCAACTGGGACCAGTCAGCCAAACCATTTCAACTGCTGGAGCTGTCTGTACGGATCAACAGCCAACCTTATATTCCTCTGCCATTGCTTTTGCTGGAGAAATGTCTAAACAAGGGGAGCCACGGTCCCTCAAGTACTGCACTACACAACTTCCTGAGCTAATGGGATCTATTGATTTATTTGACACAATGTGAATTTATGAAGCCGCCTCTTAAGTGTGAGAGTATCAAAGCGTGGCTCAAAACAAACAGACGGAGATTCAGCTTGACACTCCAGTAATCCCAAGGTGAGCATGTTCTCTCAGAGAAGGTGCCACAGTGAAAAAAAAACACTCAATGCTAAGTTCTTCTTCTACTATCTCAGCCCTGCAGTTCTTCCCACAGCAGCAGGAAAACTGCAAGAAATTAGCTATATATGCTATAAAACCAATCCCCCTTTACTCAATTGGACTAACAGGTTTGTTTAGCAGAAGATCGTGAATCTTAAAAAAAACACAACAAAGTGAGAGAACAAGAAACACCCCAAATTTCTTAAATTTGCACAGGAGAAAATAAAGCGGTTGGCTTCACACCACGTCTTTGTCTGGATTACCCACTCTTTCATCCCGCTGAATTCCTGTCACCCAAAGGTCATTTCCATAATAATGGTCTCCATTCTCCCTAATGGGATTTTGGCTGTGATTATGTATGCCAGCGTCTTGTGCAGACACTATCAGCCCTGTCATCCTGAATTGCACAAATGTAATTACACAAAGCCTTTGATAACTAAACAATGTAATTTACTGCTTGAGTGGAAATATATACCGTGTCACAGGACTCAAATTCTACACTAAAGGAAAATGTATGAGTACCATAGGTGGTATGTTGCAGGGAAAATAGTCTTCTCTATAGTCAGGAAAATGAAATGCTAATGCTTCAGCAACAATATTTAGTTTCTATGAGAGTGATTTGGAAAAAGATTCAAAGTAACACTGGAAGTGGTAACTCAAAGGAATATTTGCAATATTTAGAAAAACTATTTTCTCTATTTGCTTTCTCACCAAGGTGACAAGAAAGCTAAATATAAAGCTACAGTCAGCAGCCATTTAGCCTAGCTTAGCATAAATATTGGCAACTATTTAAAATATAATAAAAAATAATGTGAATATTATGATTTGATATTTGTTAATCAATTTTAACAAAAAATCCAGCCTTGGAAAATAACCTTATGAAACGGTGTTTCGCCTTTGAAACTACTTTAAAAAATGAGTTTTCATTTCTACTAGCAAGTGTAGCAGTAAGTGTATTGCCTTTTAATCATATGATATCAATAAGTTCAGGAGATTAGATTAGGCAACAGAACAGAAGTGGATCAGGGAGAAAACATTTAGCATGGTTGATCCAAAGTAGGGTAGGTCCAACCTAAGGAACTGATATCTGACCAAGGACCTGCACTTGTTTGGATCCAGGGTTCAAACAGTCAACTGAGTCAGGGTGTTGTCCTGCTCTATAACCACAGATCTGGTTCACATCATGTGAAATATCTGAGTGGCCCTGGGAATACATGTTCGTCAGAGAGCAGAGGTCAGGCAGCTGATAGCAAATTAGCAATGCTAACATTAGCAGCGACCGATCGTTATTGTAGCACAAAAGGGCAAATAGT
>JAOWBC010001052.1:25598766-25610513 GCA_028566105.1 Hypoplectrus providencianus | reverse complement strand
CAGGCAGCTGATAGCAAATTAGCAATGCTAACATTAGCAGCGACCGATCGTTATTGTAGCACAAAAGGGCAAATAGTCAAAGTTATCTTTCTTATGCACGATGAAATCAGCTCAGCCCAAATGAGCCAAGCTTGTCATCTACCACCGTGACAAGAAGCAGACTTTAATGCTAAAATAACAAGTATATTAGCCTTTAAATCATCAAGAGAAGAAAAGCAGAAAGCCTGGGTGTGTTTCACCAGCTTTGTTGCTTAGGAGGATTGATTATTCTTTGATATTATTTATGTAAGACACACTGAAGTGCCCTGTGTATAAATTATGAAATTGCTATCATATGATAAGAGCCAGGTAGAGGAATAAAGGCAATTAAGGTTACTTTAGGTAAGACACAAAGATGTGTAAATTAACAATAACTTGTTAATAGCAATAGTTAGTTGTGAAATTGGTGCCCATCAGGTCTCCCAGGTCTAATATTTCATTTTTACATCTGTCTTGGTCCCAGCATTCACAAACTACACTGATTTACGCTTGATTATAAACTGGTTTAGGTCTGGGTAGTCAATTTTTGGGCCTTTTTTGGTTCAGGCATGAAGTTCTTAGCCAGTGAAGGACTCCAGTCCTTCATGTAGGCTTCAGTCTTCATTCAGCAGTCATATCTAGTTTCTCTAATGCATCGAAAAGACAAAACTAAATGACAAAACATGATAAGTGTATTTTGCTATCTTCAGACAGAGCCAGTCGAGCTGTTGAATCCAGTCTTTGTACTTGGCTATTACAAACCAACCAGCTGCTGGCTTTTGCTTTGCAGCATATTAGGCAGAATGTCAAAACATCCTACTTTAACTAAAAAAATATATATATAAAATGATCTGTTTGATTATCTGTTTTCCGATTCTATGCAATCTTAATAAACTAATGAAAAGATAGAAAACACATATTAATGCAAAACATGGATAAAATTGGCAAGAACAGTGTCTTGAATCAGAGGATACATAGAATCTGTGTAAACCAAAGGACAAGCCTGTGTCCGAGGTTCAGGACAAGCAAAAAGACATCTTGAAAAATCCCCCCTGAACCTGTCCACAGCAAACTTCTCCTTGCAGCCCCTCCTCTCCTAAGAAAAGAGGAATGAGTGAAATGGCTGCGATGGTAGATTTACTGATGAAAAAAGGTGAAGCGAGAACATTCGGAGTGATAAAAGGGGACAGGGAGCGAGTGACAGTTGGGTTAAGACAGAAGTCATGTTCAATAGCAGGTAGAAACATCAAACAGCGAGTTCACAGGAAACCCATGCAACCTTGTCTTGAAGGAGGATTTTCTGTTGTGTGGAGTAGATTATATCTGTTCAAGCTGCTGACACGGCCTCATTTGCTGCCCGTAGTGTTGGAGGGGGATTAAACGATATAAACTTTAAAGCTTTAAACAATACCTTTCAAAATTAAATGGATTAAGGGAGGGATGTCTGATGGGGATTTCCCAAGGCTTTGTTAGTTTTAAACTCTACTCCTTTTAAAGGGGGGAAGAAAAAAAACAGCGGTTAGAAATTTCTCAGGCATGTGACCGTTTTAATGAGGCTGCTCTCACGTTGAGGAGGGCAGTGGGCACAGGAGGGCTGCCAAGCAGATGGCTCTCATAAACATCATATCTGCTCTGTTTAGATACATGACTTCTCATCTCCCAACACTGAGAGGAAAACAAACCCGACCATCACCACAAGCACTACCCACTTGCCCACTTTTGGCAAGCTGTGCTGCCTCGTTGAAATGGCACATTTCCATTTCTTGCATTTCGCCTTCATAACAATATGCATGAGCTGCGCAATTGATATACATAACCTCTAATCTGTTATAAGTATGCAGAGGAGATGCAGCGGTTGCGGTGGTGGGTATTTTTGTTTAGTGGCAGTTAGGATGTTGACTTTTATTAAATGTTATTATTACCATATAACTGGAAGTATACAAATACGAAGCAAGACAGAAGTTGTTGCTATGATTAGGCATGCTCAGATGCTTCCCTCTTCAGCTGAAATGGAAAAAAAGAAGAAATATATTTATAAATATATATCAAACTTTGTTGCTGCCGCTTTGCCGTAGACATGTGACCATTCAGATGAAAGGGAGTCGGTGTCAAACTGCTCTCCAAATTGAGGACAGGCTCCACATTGCTGAGCAGACATCAGTGAGCTTAAATTCGGAGGCATGTCAAGTATCGCAGGTATTAGGATGAAATCTCTCATTATCTTTCTTTAAAACATAATATGAGTGCACCGCGGCAGGGAGAGGAGGGGAAACGCAGGGAGCAGGGGCCTCGGAGGCACTAATGGCAACCAAAGTGAGCCCTCAGTAGTCACCCTGAGTTCTATTATTAGACCAGGATAAACAACTGTAAACAGGAACTGGATCAAGTAGGTTAATCCTATATGTGACAATTTGATTTGGGGATTTGAAAGTGTATGCACCTGTCTTTTGTTAATCAACAGGGGGCGCTGTATATTTTTTACTTCGTACATCTTAGGTCAATGACTGCTTCTGTGTTTCAGGGAACATTTTAATTTGACAGTTGAAATTTCCAACCTTCAAATCAGTTTAGAAGCAGGATGCCAATCGTTACTCCGAAAAAAAATTTGGCATTTGAATTTGGCAAAAAAAATGTCTGCACTGTGTTACATATATTTTAAGAAATAACTATTTTGTTTTATTAAAAAAAGATAAAGGAAAATTTATTTTGTAGATTGCAGACAATCTTCTTAAGGAAAAAAAAATCGGGAGATAATCGTAAAAATGAACCCAGTATCATGAATTGTATCAATCAAGTGTATCCCTGGGATCAAGTGTGTCGTTTGCAGCCTCTGATTGGGTTTAGAGAGCTGGAGGCGGCTAAAATAAGCCCCGCTATGATCACATGGGGTCAAAGAGACGACATGAATAGCAGAGCCTATAGTGAACAAAGAAGCAGCGCGCCTCTGAAGAGAAAATGCCAAAACTGCAGCTGTCAAAAAGTCACAAGGAATTCAGAGGCCAACAAAAGCCTATTTATCTAACTCTATCAGGAAAAGTGGACAGCTTGAGCGCAGTAGCCTTGACAGCAGTGGGATTCCCTTGTCATTTCCCAAGGTCCACACACACACCCGCACATACACACACAGACGCATGTAAGGCGATTATTCAGTACTGCTTGTCAATTGTACCTTTTCAACCCGGATCAATGAGTCGTCTTGCACCAGGGGCCTGTATCAGCGCCAGTCATTAACATGTGAGTGCCACTCTATCAGCCTCAGCTCCAAATAAATCAAAGGGTCGGCCACAGAAGAAAAGGGGCTAATATTTCCTCAATAACCCCAAAGGGACACCATGGAGAGATGCAAATTGCCTCCCAGGAGACCCCGGGGGATGTGAAGGAGAAACTTGCTGGGAGGCAACGGGAAGCTAATGAGTATAATGGTAAATGTATACAAGGAGAGGGAGAAAACCCTCTCTATTCATACCAATTAATACAATCTTATCAATGGAGGTGTACTGTAGAAGGAGGGCCCATGTCTAACCCCGTGCCCTCCTCCCCACTTCCACCTCATGAAGCGTCTGTATTATTCAACACGGGCCAGGCTACGGTCATTAGCCCTGTGGGAGGCTGGGCCAGGCCCGGGGAGTTAAGGAGATTTTAAAAACCACTCACTCCTCACATCAAAACAAATCGGGCCAAATCAAAGGGGCTCAAAAATGTCCTTTCTTGAAGGGGCGAGGGAGGGAACCGCCATTGTTGGAGAGGTCTGTATTCTGAAGCAACGAAAAATACAAGATGGCATTAGATAGAATTAGCTTAATCAATCATGCTGCATTTGAGGAACACGAATTACTGATGATTAGAATGTCCCAACATTAAATAACATAATTTTAAACCACCATAGTGTTAAATGTATTTGCATAATAACTAGAAAATTATGGCATCAATGCATTTATTTAATTAAAATGGAGCTTAATATCTGTGACTTCTTTACTTTCTTTTTTTTTGAGAAGATGAACTTTTTTTTTTAACTTGTTGGTAAAGAGCACATAGTTTACAGGAAATGAAGGCAGTATTTCACTGCAGCTGCAGAAAGCACACCAAAAACCTAAACAAATACAACAAACCCACATGCCAACATGTTCAAACACACACTGTGATAATCCCCAGCCCCCCAAAATTGTGTTTTCCTCAAACAAGTGAGAAATTGGTTAATGGGGGAAACATTATTTCCACAATAGAATGTTTGTTTCAGGAATTTTGTGATACAACTGGAAGGGTTTCTTTTTCTTCTTGATTCTGGTGCAGGAATCACTTCAGAAAGTAACTTCACCCCACTGGAAAATTTTTTGACCTTTTTTAAGATTTAAGTGAATTTTATGAGTTATAAGAAAAGAAATTACTGGAGATGAAGATTTTTTGCAGGTCCTAGACACACATCTGGTTCTTGTGTCTAATCAAACCTCTAACACTAAAAACAGCAATGTAAGCTGATTTTAAATGAGATTTTGAAAGTTTTTTAACAACAAACTGATGGATTCCTAAGGGTTTTTAGTTTTATGCAGTATCTTCACTTTATCTGTATATCAGTCCTCTACAGCCAAGAAATATATATATATAGAGATATATAGATATATATAATCAGTTAAATCACGCACTTTGCGGTGATCTCAAACTTGACTGCAGTATATTGAGATGTGTTTCTTAAATTTTTTACATCCACGAGAGGGCCAAAGTATCTGAAACATCTGTCAGCAAAATGCAGTCAAACACAAACATCCACTCTGAGTCTTTCATTGCCTTTTGACAGTATCAACAACAACTGAAAAGGTTAAGCACCATAACAGTAGAATTAATGTCACAGCCGTTGTATTGGACCTAATGAAGTGGCTGTAATGTATACAAAGCACCAAAACAAAAGCAACTCCAAAGATCACCACTAGATGGCGTCTGCAGCCATGGATACCTTTGCAAAATAACAAAAAATTGGCACAAGTTGAATTTAATTAAGTTTCCAATCACTTTCTTTAGTTTTGCTACCTTGCCGTCTAAGGTAATTGTTCCATCCCTTAAGTAATGACAAGTAATAAAATAAAAAAATTAAGTAACTAAACATACCCTGTGGACGTGTGCCGAACTCAGTAGCACCACTAGTGGTCAAGAACAGAAAAGAGGAGCTTTAAATTACCTCAAAATCAAATGGACCATACAGCTGAAAGAAATCGAAGCGGTATGCAGTTTAAGACAGCATTTGAACTACCTGAAAGGGCAAACAAATGCTTCAAAACCATAAGAAGCAGAGGGAATGCCTCGATCTATCATTTTGAAGGTCATTTATCAAGGTGGAGATATATACCTGACAGCAGGAGGATTTGTCTTCCAGAGATCACCGAGGGGACTCAAATGAAGGTTAATCATTATATAACTTTCTACATGTCTAATCCTATACTCCAGATTTCATTGAGCATAGCAGTAAAAGCCCTCCGTCAGCATAATTGTGCCTAACCTGTGCCCCGCGTGCTCAAATCTCTAAAATATCACATCCAACTCTGAGAATAAGTGGGAAATTAATGAGGAAAAGTGCTGAGCTCAACCTCAGATAGGTATCACAGAAAGGGTTAGCCGCCTTGCAGCTCATGTACAATAGAAGCTCGCTAATCCGAAACCCTCCACGATAGAGGTTGTTTGGACTTGTGAGCTGCTCTGAGGGATAAATACTGACTTGACATTCTTGTAGACTTGGGTGCATCTGGATCAGATTTAAAATAGACTGAAAATTGACGTTTTTTCAGGTAGTCTGGTAATCTAGATTTAATTATTAGTGAAGTAAGTTTAGTGTGGCTGCATAATGAAATAAATAAGAAAAATCTAATCATTTTGCCATTACCATAAGAATATATCATAATTATTTTTTATAACTGCATGTAATTATGAAGACTTTAATGTATATTTATATATATAGCCCTGTAAATAGACTTTTCAAATAATAAGAATGCACATCTATCATTTGTTTTACTACCAATTTGATGCAGTTGCACGGTGAACATGAACTGATGTTGCTTTTCCGTTCACTGTATCATCCCTTTAAGCGAAGGCTGAGTGCATCAGTGATCATATTCTGCCCCTTAGTGGAGGAAATGGTCCATAACCTGAGTGAAGCAGGATAATAGCAGGCTTGATCTGCTCAGGCACAGCAGCAGGCTGGATTGTGGACATCTGCAGCTCATGACTTACCGCTTCATTCAGCCTTTGCTGGACCAAAGCAATCTCACCTGCAGGGCCCCTCAGATTTAAGAGGCTAGAATCTATCTCTCCCGTAAAACAAGATTCTGTCCAAGAAGAAGTCACTCCCATGGCTTTTTTTTTTTTTTTTTTAAATGCTCAGCGCCGTTCAATTTACATGTAAATTCAGATTTGTGAAGATGGAAAAAATCCAGAAACTATAAAAAAAAAAGGAAATCCAAGTGGCTGGCTGGTTTCAAAAGTTGCTTGCTTGAGGGTTTTTATATAAACAGGCTGCATGTGTCAGAGAATCAGAGCCAGAGAATGAACCCTGATCCCTGGAAATTCATCCAAAATATGATTCGCTAAACTCTCTCAGTGGAGCTGCTGTCACAAATTAAGAAAGCAAAAAAGCTTCCTTCTTACTCCAAATTGTTTGTTACTGCGGCAGCGGCAGCAGCAGAATGTTTGCTAATACAAACTGAAATGTGAGCAGGAAAAAGATTTCAGTGTGAGGGTTGAAATTAGAAATCTGTTTTTTGAGATAGAAATACTGATAATTGAAAATAAGTTTGGACACTGTAATTCAATACATGTCGACGAGGATGAGCAAATTATTCCTTTCTGTTTTATTTATAACAACATCCCAACTTTTATGAATTTGGCAAGTAATATAAAACTTCAAAAGCTCAAATGCTTAAAAAGGTTATATGCAGTTTAATCCTGCAGCCAAATGCATTGCACTAAATGTGTTTGTATTAGCACCAAGTAAACATCTCTACACTGTATAGGGACAGTTGAATTGCATTGAAATTATGCTGAACCATGAATAAAGTTACAAGCAAAAACAGGGCTGCAACTATGCACAATGTCAGCTGGTAGTGGCTGCAGCCCTCTGCAACCCTAGTTCAGATAAGAGGTTAAGGATAATGAATGGATGAATGAACGATGGACAAAATAGTCAAGAATGTTTATCTCGATTGCCCGGAGCCCAAGGCGACTTCAACTAATTGCCCCTTTTTTCCAAACAAGACACAAAGCTTCAGTTCACATTTTGGCAAAAAAAAAAATAAAAATCAAACAAAAGCCACAACTGGAAGTAGAGAGACATCTCCTCTTTCCCTCAGCTGAAAAAGTTTTTGCGGCCAAGTCAAAAACGTCCTCATTTTACAGATAAACTGTGTGGCTGGGCCACATTTGAGGCCTGAGACTGGGAATGCAGTAACAGAGTCTTATTTCACGTGTCATCAGTCGGACAGTTTGACCGCAGCTCATGATGACTAGTCAACATGATTGACATGCCAGTTGAAACAACCAATAAAAGGTTCAAATAGATTTGCATCAGTTCATTTTTTCAGAAAAAAAGATGGATTTAACATAATGTTCTACTTTATTGGGTTGTGAAATGCTGTTTATGTCTAGGGCTTTTGTTGTTGAAGGTGAAAACAGAAGAAGTTGATCCAGTCTGCAATGCCTTTGTCAGGATTAATAGGAGTTAAAGTGTTTGCCATATTGGTTCAGGCCACAGAGCCTTTGGAATATTGTTTTATAACCTTCACATTTAAAGGCACAACCATCAACTACACTGATAAAGTAAACTGCAGTGGCTCTCAACCTTTTTGAGTTGTAACCTCCAACAACAAAGGCAACATTTGAACCGGCTTAAGCTGCTGTGTCAATGTGTGGGTGAACATTGGGAGTGCTCTGATATTCATTAAATAATATCTGAGCAATTCAGTAAATAATGTTTTGGTAATAAAGTGTGTAACCTCAGAAAATCTGACCTGGTTCCAAGAAACATTTATATAACTTTTTTTTTATACTGCATAACCACATATTTGTGTTCTATTTTTAAGTATTCATGGCAGAAAAAGAACTGTTAAAAAATATATACATATTATGTGATTTATTCACATGAAAAATGTCGAAAGAAGTTGGGATGCTGTGTAAAAACAGAATGTATCAAATCCTAAACAGGAAGTTTAAAGTTAGAAAAAAAAGTTTCATCAGTTTGAATAGAAACCTCTTAAAATCTACCTGGCTGATTAGGAGAAGGGTTAAGATTAGATTAAAAAGAAAGGTTAAAAAAAAAAGGTTTGTAACTGAAAGGCCAAAATGCATGAATGAGGCTTATTTTCAAAATGATAATTACTCTACAGTTGTGCTTGTTAAGCATGTGGCTAAAATACAAGTGAGATTACATCAGTTTAAAATAATATGGTCTAAGAGTTTAAATATATTGTCCTGTACAGTATTCAATTTGGCATAAACTGAAACGAATGAATAGCTTTTATATGAAAATATTCTATTCTTTTTATTCTTTGTTTTCCCAATTGGGGTTTTACACAGCTGTGAAACTGACCTTGCTATTTGAAATTGACTCATATTAGACATTCAATCAAAATAGCAAATTAGTTATTAATTCAGTAAATACTGTCCTGTCATTGAAAAGATGAAAGTAGGGAATTTACCTGTTTAGAGCATAAAAATCACTGAATCATTTTAATATATATTTTCAATGGAAAACATAATAGATTTAGTTTTTGTATATGCAAAGTCTGAGTTGAGCCTCACTGAACTGATTATGATATATTAAGGTTAAATAAGCTGTTGATATTTTAAAAGATTAGGTATGTAAATAAAGAAATTGACACCTCTGAGCTATACAGTAACCACTGATTTAATGATTAAGACCACGATGGTACATTTTCAATTCCAAACTTCACAACAGTGGCTTAGATTTTAAGAAGACTAAACAAAGACTGGAGTATTGTAAACACCAGTTGTGTGTCTGTGATTCTGTTTCACACTGGGAAATAATCAACAGCCAGCTTGTCACTCCCTACAACCTGCCAAGTGTAGGAGTGGAAGCACTGACACATGTAACTGACATCTCAGATTTAATTTGACTGGTAATCACACCCAGCTATAGTTTCAGAGCATTTCACACATCGGAGCTACAGTTTCAGGTGTTAAGCCGGTAAGGAGACGCAGAACTGTGCCTCTGGATGATAACACCTCTTCACAGACGGTCACATTTTAGGTTTATGCTCTGCCATTGTGATTATAATGATGTTAATACGCACGCGAACATAAGAATCCGCACAACAGGAATTTCCTTGCTTTTAAATTAAAACGCAACAAACACTAGTTTCAAGCTCGGCTTTACCCACTTAAATACTTTCCTTTCAATTCATTGGTTATTTGAAACCAAGTGACAAACATGTGACACCTCACAGCAGGTCACCTTGCTGTGATTCTCATATGAATAATAAACAACGAGCTGATAATTAATAGCACCTCTAATAACAGACAATATTCTGCTAATACCACCTGGGTTTGTCAAATTTGAGAAAGTAGATCTCAGTAGTGATGCAGAATATTTAACAGTATAAAATGGGAGAAAGAACGTGTCAATGTGTACTTAACAGTCTATGTTGAAGCTCTGGTCCCACCACATGGCTCTGCTGGAAGACACGCCTGTAACAGAGAAAATAACGATTCACTTAGTGAATTAAACTGCTTACTACAGCGATCACTGTGACTTTCTTTAAAAAACTTCTCTGGTTTCTGTTAGGTGATTCCATGTGGCACACCCGGCCTCAGGGAGTCTGTCCCTGCAAAGTCAGACTCTGCTCTGGGATCCAAAACTGAAAGCTGAGGACAATTCATTGTGAAAAATACATTCACACAAGGACACAAAGAAATTAGGATTTTAGCAGGGTCAAATGGGTGCTGAAATGATTTCTTTATTGATAAGTGACCCTTTATGTTGACAGTGACTTTAAACAAATGGTATCAGATGATGTTTGTGTGACTGCGGCCTGCTCCGCAGTCACTCCGCAAATACTTTAATTTCTCAAGTATTTAAAAAAACAGGAGTCCAAAAAAATACGTTTAGCATTTGGTTATTTCAAAGAGCCCAAAGATATGTAAATGTAAACTACCTTTTGGATTGTAGCTACAACTAAACAAGCATTAACTGGGATCATATTGGCGCCAGGGAAATTGTGACAGATGTTTTTCACTATTTTCTGACAACTTAACAGGATAACAGAAATAATCTTTGGTTGCAGCTCTAATGGGATCAGGCATTTATTTTAAATATGAGTGATAACAGAAAAACTGAACAGCTCAAGATGTTCATCACCGCAAGAAACAACTGTGACAGCTATTAATTACATGCAGATGATTTAATGAGTCTAAGCAGCGATTTAGCCGGTGTGATGCTATGAAAACATGCCGCCCTTATTTCCTCACCTCTGATGTATTTCTGCAGACCTCAATGTTCTTGGTAGATCCACCTGATTACTAAAATATCTCATCTCTGCAGCTGTTCCTCAGCTGAGTTGCTAATTCAGGCCAGTGTACTCCCGTTTAAGTAGTCCCAGGTGTCTTAATTTATAGCTGTGTAAGCAGCCAGCCAGGCCAACAGTGAACACATAACTGTTTGCTATGCTGGGCATTCAGGGACTTCACACATCTTGGCTAAAATATTTGACCTTGTCAAGTGACATATAATCAATTTGTGGATAACATGCCTCAACCATCTGATTTATTTAGTCGGGCAGTTGACTCCTTTACTCTCTCTGGTATTCTAATGCAGTAAAACCAACACTAGCCCATTAAGCTGCCACTGTGGCCCCATAAGCCTGTCCTTTGACTCACTTATGCAGGTTTGCACTTTGAGATCAGAAAACCTCCATTCCTGAGCTGATATCAAGGATATGAGTATAAGATACCCACTCACTGTCTGAAGCAGACACATTTGTAATTTTATCACAATGCTTGTCGTCACTGCTGTCAGTGATTTGTTCAATGTTTGATGAAAACAAATTAGAAAAACAAGAAATGAGGCACCTTATTTTTCCACAGATTATGATTGGAAATCACTGACCAAATCGATGGATGGATGGATGCATTATATTTAATAATCAGCCTATTAAACTATCAGTTTTCAGTTTTTAATCAGCCTCTTGCTCAAACTTCTATAAATGCCAAAAGTCGTTATCAGCTTGTTAAATTGTTAGTGGCTGTTTTGTTTCAGTTTCATTTGATTTGAGATGACACTGTTCTGATAAGACCTCACTTCCTCCTTTGCTCCTGTAGTAATGACTGTGGCCACCAGAGGCCAGCACCTAACATGAATGTTATTATAGCACCCCATTTAATTGACTCAACCCCATTATGAACCTACGATGTATCGGCTATCGCAGGCCCTTTCTAACCCATATCTCAATGGCTGATCACCAATGATAATGCTCATTCAATTGTGTTATAACATCCAAACTAGGTCTAATGGATAGCTGAATGGAATGGACAATCATGTCTGTTAAAGCAGCAGCTAAAAAATAACAACAGCTATATAATAAATGTTTTAGTCCCAGTACTTTAACATAAGAGCTGAGGCTATTTCCTAGTAATGCATCAATTGGCGACTGCAGGGCAGTGTGTGTGTGTGTGTGTGTGTGTGTGTGTGTGTGTGTGTGTGTGTGTATGCAGCCCTATGCTTAAAAGGACTGCAA
>JAOWBC010001052.1:25534062-25563980 GCA_028566105.1 Hypoplectrus providencianus | reverse complement strand
ACACACACAGACAGGTTAAAAGAAGGCACTGCAGCAAACATTCGTATTATTCTGAGGTGGTGGGATTGTTGTGGAGTTTAAAACAAAACCTAAAAATATATGTTCATAACAAAGAGCTTGGGCTACAGCTTATTCAACACACTGTCAGTGCCTAGATTTACACATAAAGATAAGAAAATCCATCCATTGTACACCGTTTGGCTTTTTAATCTGCTCTCCCTCAGGCTCTGCCTGATAACAGGGCAATCAGCTGAATATGAAGGACTAAACAATCAGTTAAATAATCAATTAACAGAAAAATAATATTGGTAATATTGGTTAAAAGTATTTATCAAGGGAAAATGGCCAATATTATACTTTACGGATTTGCTGCTCATTCAATTTAATTAATGAAAACAGTTTTAAGTAGCAGCCATAGGGTAGTCTGACTGCATGCAGACTACATGAGCTACACTAAGCCATGATTTCAAATCCATGTTTTAAATTATACTCTTAGATGAACCCTGCTTCTTAAAGGACAAATAGTTAGCTTGCGTCTCACACTGATAAATCTTCTAGCTGAGAATTTGCACACACTGCCTCATAACATTTTTGAGTATTTACAATATTCACAAAATATACATGTCTAAGAAGAATAGTTTGACATTTTGGGAAGTAGGCTTTGAAGACTGAAATATAAAGACTGGTAACACTGTGATGCCTGTAGTTGAGTGTGGAGCTGGAGCTATAAGCTTAGCTGAGGACAAAGAAAGTAGAGGAAACAGCTCGCTCAAAGGAACATTTTCTTTTCCCCAATGGGCCATATATGATCCCCAACAAGGTCTAATCATCAGCGATTTGTTAAAATGTATTTTTTTATGTTCTTTTTTAAACTACAGCTACAGTGGAAACAAATATATGTGTGAGGAAAGCTTAGCAGAAAGATGTGTTGATTAAAAAGTAAATATAGGAAAATATCATATGACTAAACCAAAAGTCACTTCACTGATGAGCTAAGTCGTGTTTGTAATGCTGGTTAACTTTCACCTTTGACTTTTTCCTGTCATGTGTGAAACAAACATTCAGAGTAACTAATGTCAGCTAGGAAACAAAGTTCTTGGAGCTGTTTTTCCTCCATTCCTAATCTTTGTGCCAACCAGGCTGATCATCTCCTGTATCAAACTCAAACTAGAGACACATGTATAATTGTCTAATTTGATAAAAAGCATTTCCCAAAATGTTGAACTGTTCCATGAACAATATGTGGTAAAAGGGAACCCATAATGCCCCTGTAAAGTTGTGTAACATCGATGAAAAATACACTCAGACCCCCATCTGAAACGCACTACTATAACTACTGTATAGAAAGCACTGGTAAAGTATGTTTTACCAAATAGTTTGAATAAATTCATGATGAGGGAAAAATGAGGACATTACATAACGTGGTATTTCATCAGCATGTCTTTCACATTTTCCTTTCACATTTTTTGGCGTTTTACTCTTCTACATACATTCAATACCTACACTGTGATAAATCTTTTAAAAGCCATCGTTTTGCTCTTTGTCTCGATGACCACATCTGCTCATACTGCACTCTTTGTCCGCATGTTAATAGTGGTTGCTTTGCGCCTTGGCCAGGGGTGCGTGTCGTGAAGTAACGTGTTACAGTCCAGCTATTAACAGCTCACTTATAAATACAGACACTGCAGCCTGATCACTTTCCTTGCTGTTGGAGCACACCTGCTTGTACGAAACAGCTTAAATCTCACCGTTTAGGGCCAAAACAAAAGGCTGTGTCAGGAAAAAAAAGCAGCATTTGGATTGGAAAGAAATGCCTGGTATAAAATCACAATTGTTTTTTTTTTGTTTTTTTTGTAGGAATTTACACAAGGACAAGAGTTGTAATTGTGTGTTTTGTTTTTTTCAAATCATACTTTTTTCCTTCCTAACACGTCCCTTATAATAATTCCTATCATGGAAGGAGATCAACAAACCGGTCCCTGTGAACCGTTGGGCCCTTCCTGTGCCGCGGCAGGGCGGTGGGCGTCCTGGGCTACGCCGTGCTGCTGCTGGAGCAGGGCGTGCTCTGCGTGCTGCCGATGCTGTGAGCCGCGCTGCTGTTCTCCGAGGCCGGCTGGGACTTCTGGACCTGCTGTGGGCCAGCTGTCTCACCTAGACAGAGAGGGAGAGAGCAGGGGAGGGAGGGAGGAGGGGGTTGGGCCAGAGGGAGACAAAAAAATGTATATATAGTAAAGAAAGGCACATGAACAAGACAAATCGCTTTAACCAGAGCTACAAATTGCACTCCTTGGAGATTCTGCACATGGTGGACTTAAGCTGCCAAAATAAAATAGAGATAAATGACTCCATAAGTTAATTAAAATGCCATTTAATGTACTAATATATATATAAATAATTTATGATATAATTACTTGTGAATATTTATGTGTACATCTGACAAAAAATGATTTTTATGTTTGAATGTCCTTGAATGTCCTTGTATTTTTTTATTTTTTTATTTTTTTTACCTTTAAATTGATTTCACAATTTGTCTATAATTGTATTTAGTTTTTGTATTCTTTTATTGTTCTTCCTTTGCATTTTGGCGATGAATAAATTTGACAAAGCCTATGTCATCAAACTTGCAGTTAAAAATGAATAAATACAAAATAAATGTGGAAAATAAATTACAAATAAACCAAAACTACGTCTATTTAAAGTGAATTTAAAAAAAAATGATTGAAAGGGAGAAAAAAGGTAGTAGCTAAATGGGTTATTATTCATATATTGCGTCTTTTAATAATTTATTTTTTTATTCTGGCAGCTTCAATCCTCCATAGCTGGAAACTCCATTGTTTCTCCGCCATTACATTTTAAAAGAAAAGACAGAGTACTGTTTAATCTCCTACTGTTTACTATGACTGTCACAACTTGATACAAACCTTAACCTGAAAGTTAAACCCTTTATCCTGATCTTTTGGACAGAGCCTTGAGCAGATTCACACATTTTTACTCTTGAAAAAAAAAACAATCTAGCTTTCAGTACAAGGCCTTTGGAAAATCTGTAAAGTATTGGATGAAGATTTCTGGACTTCATCTGCGCTAACTTTTACCATCTTTCAGCGTAATCCGCCACAGATTCACAAAGTGTTTTCAAATGCTGCGACCCAAGAATCTTCACCTCAGAGAGCCCAGAAACAACTGGTCACATCCTATCTGACAGATGCTATTCCGCACAAAAAGAGAAGAAGAGGATTCACGTTCATGGAGTTCATTTCTTTAGTTATCTGGATTCAATTAGCCGGGCTTTAGTAGATAAAGCAGAACAAACACGAGACAGGGCCTTCTGACTGGAGCTCAAACCACGGACTGGTTTATTGTTCTACGTCTAAATAAGCATTTCATTTCATAGACTCTTGGGATTCAACACTTCAAATGAAGAGGCAAATAAAAGTGCTTGGATTTGTTTACAAAAAAGTCTCTGACTCATTGTCTGAACAGCTTTTGAAATAAAGCCAAGTCTGTGTTTAATTTGAGCATTTGGCACAATTATTACTGCAGTCCGTCCACGGTTTGCTTCCCAACTTTCCCTCTGAAAACTGGACAGCACATGATGAAATGACCTCTCTTGGACAAACGTTTTCCAATCCACTGTTTGGTTAAACTAAAAGTTGTGTGTGTGTGTGTCTGAGTGCTTGCATATATGACAGGCATATGTGTTTGCAGGCGATCTTGCATCCCGCTCCCTCTTTGGGGCCCCTCGGTTCTGCTAATGTTTACCAGAGCAGAGCTGCCAGCAGTCTCTCCCTCAGAGGACCAAGAGCTCTACCAAACAAAGGGACTGTGATTCACCTCATGTGTCTGAGGAAATATAAATTCCCAAGTCCAATATTATCTTTCTAGACAGGAGAGATAAAGGCGGCTTTAATGTCACAGATACACACTGTGTATGAAAACAGCTGTAGAGAAAGATGCGCAACTCAGGGACAGTTTGCCCTTACCTCAGACACAAGAGCAGAAACACTTTTCATTTGGTGCAGGCAACACTCCAAACTAAATCTTAAATAAAGTGTCCAATGATATGATGCAGAAAACTCCTTTAAAGGCCATGACATTTCTGAAAAACGTCAATTTAAAGAGTGAGAAATATGTGTGTGTGTTACTTTATTATTGACCTTATCAACACAAGAGAAAGAAACACTTGATATCTCCTGTTTGTAGAGTGGATGAGCAGCAACACATTGCTACACTCAACTGAAAAATGAATCCATTACCAAATAGCTTGATAAATAAGATAAGACTGGACTCTTCACATTTTCTGTTTTCTTTGCTAGTTACAAGACCAACCACTCTTTCAAAAGATCATGTCTGAATGGACAAGGTGGGAAAGAGAGAGCTATGGGTTAACTTTAGGTTAAATCTAGGTTAACTTTAGGCTGAATATAGATTGATGCAAAATTGTGTTTTCGAGCAACCAGAACCTCGTTCCAATGATAATGATATTTTGTAAGACAGTCCATTGATGCTGATTAATTGGCCAAACTGATGACCAAAAACCTGCAAGACTCATGATTAACTGATAACGCCTGATAACAGTCGACCTCTAAAATAGAGTTTACACAACTTATTTTAAAGATCAAGATTAGCAATTCCCACTTTGTGCTAGATAAAAGAGTATGGATCAGATCACCAAATCCATTCACACTGATCCTTTGGGGTTAAAGTGGAGCAACCAAACAACATTTAGCAGCGAATGACTTTAGCTAAATGAAGCTTAAGTGCAGCTCTCTCTTTTATTTTAGCATATCTGACTGTTACATAGTGTGTGGGCACTATTATTTTGTGTGTGTCTGTGTTTTTTTTTCTTTATGTGATTTATTTAGCCTGCTTTCACAATCTGTTTGACTTTTTCATTGCATGTTATTTTACCAATTGTGCAGAGGTGAGGAGCAGATCTCTTGGCAGACCGGACTGCAGCCCTGGCAGAGTGCGGTCCCACTGTATGTGCCAAGATAATGAGCAAAATGTCAAATAATATATTGCGGGTTTCTTTTTAAGGAATTTATACTTTTTAATTGCCTTATTTGGAATTAAACTGTAACGGATACAAAAGCCCAGTTATAATGCCAGTGATTGTATGTAACTTAAAAAAAAATTGTTTTTCTCAAGAGGCCATGATTGTCCTCAGGCCCTGAGGGGAAAGACCCAAATCTGTTTTCATGTTTCATCACTCTGTTTAAAATACACTCTGAGCTGATATTTTTGGTGGTTGTTTTTCGGGGATCTACGTTCTTGGGGTTTACATGGAACTGCCAATATTACCATGTAAGGTAATTTCAGCTAAAACAGCTTAACACGCCCATCTTAGGCCCATTTTAATAACATCAACAGGAACATGTTGTGAAAACTTTCCAGACCTACTATCCTTACACCTGTTTCTCTGTACATGTTCACTTCTAATATCTTTGGAAAACCAGCCAATAAAGCACTCCAGGGAACCCGTAAAGCTGAACAAGTGGCTTTCTAAAAAGGAGCCAGCACCAATATTGTGACAAAGATAAGGGCACTTAAATCTGACAGCTGATCTTTTCAGTAAACACTTGTCGATGCGACTTAGCATGACTGGAACGGTTTGTTAGAGCTCTGCGGAGCTTTGCTACATTCAAACCTATCAGGGGGGATGATTTACTGATCTAACCGTTTAACACTGACTGTGAGCTTCTTCCAAACTTAAACACTCACATTGTTGTTTCTGAAAGCCCTGACTTGTAAACTCAAACATCCTGACACCGTTTATGAAAGGCGTCCATGGTGAACACATCAGCCACGGGGTAACAGGTCAATGACATGGCAGATCCCCAGTCAAGCAGTCAGGTCAGCGAGAACAGGGCAGCTCTATGCAACGGTGAACTCAGAGGGCTGCCGGGAGAGCACTTCCTCCCTGGGGTCGGCCGGGGTCGGCAGGCTCGGGACGATGGGGAAGATCTTGGCATCTAATGGACAGATTGTGTGTCTTTTCCTGTGAGGGCTGCTTAACCCAACAAGGGGAATTTCCAACTCGTCTCCAGCCATTGTACTGAGAATATTCGCTGACCACCCCGCAGCTCCCAAAACATTCAAAGGCAGGAAAGAGAAGAGCCCTCGCTGCTGACCAACAGGATATATTTACAGTAGAGGAGTCAATCTGTTATTGTGAACTGGCCTCTGTCAGCAGCAGGATGTTTGGCATTCCCAGCGGCAGATTTCTGGCACTGGGACATGCGGACATTCCTCTGCATCTTATCTTTTCATTAATGTGGAGAGGTGAGCCGGGGCGGCCGAGCAGCAGGTAAAGGACCTACCTGTGTGTGAGTAGATACACCACAGGGCTCCGGTCAACAGAGCCCCAATCACAAAGGCTGCGAAGGCGATTCCCACCACCGTCGGTGTGTCCAGCACATACAGTGTATCTGAGAACAAAGCAGCACATGGTTAATAAACGTGTATTAATAGATTAGCAATGTTTGAACACAAAGTCTATGGTGTCCTGTAGCGTTCAAAACCCAATGAACTATAACATGAAACAACTGGGTGTAAATGAGCAAAAAATATCTTAAATAATAATCATAATGCTGTCAGACTTTTCCTTTTCAACACTTCCATAGAATTATTTATTTCATAATGTCTTATCCTGAACACTTCATATTTATAGACATATAACTATAAATCAGGAAGAGGAGCAGCTGTGTTTTCACACCAAACGCGGAGCAAATGTGTGAGTGTAAGTGTGAAAGGGGATCACATTTAGATTTATTTGTTCTCCTTGTGAGAAACACTAAATAGCCTCTATTTATTCTTCATATGGATGACTACTGCTACAATGGTAGCTGGCAGGTATGCTGAAATAATGACATGATTCTAAAATGTAAAATGTATGTATTCATGCTTAGTCAGGTCTCTTTGCAAGAGAGAACAGAAAAGACTCCACAACACATGCAAATTTCTTGTTTGAATGGAAAGATGTTTCATTTGCCCCTAGTGACATATTTTTAATGGCCTTTGTATATAATGCACCTGATGTGAATACACCCCAGGAAATTGGGAATAATATTATTGGGAACATAACTTACCCTCAACAGGGGGATCCACTGGGCTGGGTGTAATATGAGAAGGAGTAACTGCAAAATAAAATAACAAATAATGTCAGTTTAATATGTTGACCATCATTTACATAATGATGCACAAAAGACAAAATTAATTCTAATTATTCAGAAGAGTCAGCCTCTCAGCTCCAGGGTGAAGATCATCAGATTACTGATATTGTCCTGTGTTGATAAGCAATTCTCTGAGGAATGTGACACAAAAAACCTGAACCAGAGGGAGAGCAGCTATTCGGTCAGCTGACAGCGTTCTAAAGGACTCTGACCAGTTTATTTCAAGCCATCTGGAAGGCCTTGTAATGATGTTTTAAAAAACAATACAAAGGCGCTTGTGTATGGGCAAACTCAAGAGGCGAGCCTGGTGCAAGTCCAAGACTCCGGCACAATGGGTGCTATTCTTGGACGGAACACCTTTGAGTTTTCATTTCGCATAATGGATGATGACAGGCCATCAAAGAGGACTTTAATTTTGGAGGGGACGATGGCCAGAGGACGTCCTCTCTGACACCCTCCACCCCCACCACTGCACTGTTATCTGTGACTCGCTGTGCTCAGACTGCAGAGTGGTCAGTAATGCTTTGAGCCTAACACACAGAAGAGAAAGGAAGAGCAGGCCAAACAGAAAAACAGAGCTGCATAAAGCTTTCTTTTTAACTCCTGTGAGCAAACATAAAAAACTCAATGTACCTTTTAAAAAAAATGCCTTGATGTGTATGGGGAGTAATGCCCCGCTGGCCGCCTGTCAGGTCTTGACTTTTGTTTCGCTGTTTAACAGCACCAGACAGCACCCCAGAAGTTAAACTCATGACATGTTTGCAGCTTTAAGCCGTTGCCAGAAGTGTAACAGCTCTGATATCTCTGTGAACGTCATTTGTTTAGAGAAAGTTTTGTTGCTATGGAATGAGAGAGCATGTTTGTGTTAACCTCTCCTCACACAGCGCACAAACCACTGATGTCGCCTCTGCAGGATGCATGACACTGGCTGCTCATACTTATCAAGCCTGTTACTGCAGTGCATTCGCCCATAAGGCCATTTACACCACATGCTACTGATAATACACGGTGAGTTCATATAGATATAACACAGAGTTCTTATAATGGATGTGCTCACACATTGCTGACTTCAGTATAAATCAAAAGTCAGGGTGATTTATAGTTATTTAATAGCCACAATCTGCTGGGGCGTGAATCCAAAATAATGTACAAGTAGAAACATCATTTTCTTTCGTTTAAAAACGATTAGTTTAAGTTTTATGATATATTAAATGATAAAGTGCATTTCCTGACATATGGCCAGTAAATACAGCAGCCCTTGGGAAGCATCAATTACCTAATTCAGCATGTTTTAAGATTGCTGATATCTATCAGAGAAACCAGCTACATAGAATCATGAGCAACCTCAATAAAAGTATATCCTGTGCACAGCCTGTCCAATATTATTAATACAATATTATAATATTAAAAGTTTTCTTTTGAGGCTGATTTTATTCTATATAAACCAAACTAATTATAGCTTTTCTTCTTCTTCTTTCTTAAGACTTAAAGTGAAGTAAAACTGCTTGTACTGGTGTAATAATATGATATACACTGCCAACCTCTCAAATAAATGATAACTTTTCAGCTTTTCCTGAATGTTACCAGATCCAGTAAATTTTATTGTGAAGCAGTAAATCTACCTCTGATGGCAGGTCTTTGAGGCTGTTATGTTTTTCCATGCACCAAGTTGGCCACAAGTGGCCCTCTTTGATTTGTGGATCAAGTTGAGCTCTTTGGGATACTGTCCAGTGCAGAACTGTGGCCCTTGAAAAGGCTGCTTGTTTTGTTTGCCATCCCAGCATGAGAGATGCCTTTGTGTTAGAAAACACGGCCTTTGAAATTGAGTTTTTTTTCACTGTGTTTATTGCATATTTGTGTTTACTTAATCTGTTCCATGGAAAATAAGCCCGCTGCACTGGCATAGTGATGTGGGCAGTGCACGCTGCTGCCTACTCTAGACTTGAGCTTGCTCAGCTTATTCATTAGAGCAAGTCTCAGAGTCTCTGTTCCCAAAATCTTCGGCAGATTCATGAACAACCACACTGGAGCTTCTGTGCTAAAATGTGACTGCATTTACTGTAAATCTCTGGCCAGCTGTGAAACCCTATGTCCAATTAAAATGTAATAAGTCCACCCACTTTTTCTCTGCAGTCTTCTGGACCACTCTTACTTGTTGCCCTAGAAACAGACTGATGTTGGATATATATATGCAGTGTAGTTGTAACATCGCTACATTACAGAAGTCGTGACAGCTCACTGAATACAGGTTGTGTGCATTTCTCAGTGGATTGACTGTTTTGATATTTTCACAGTGCACTTGCTTTATGATTAGAAATTACATGGAAATCTGACATTTTACTATACAGAACTTACAATTACTTACCAATCTTTTTCAAATTTTTATCACTATTCTTTATTTTCCCTTCCTTGTTAGCATCCAAATTTGTGTCTGCTATTATCTGCAACAATACATTCTCAATAAGCTCAAAAAGGCCAATCTTGGCGTGCTTATGTATGAGTCAAGCTTCAGCTCATAATGATTAAAATGATGTGATTTATATTAAACTCATGAGTCAATGAAACAGATTCAAACTGACCACAGGTCTCTTGTTGATGTCATTGCTCAGAGGGGATGCTGATTTGAAGAGCTGTGGCAGCCCACCAGAGATTGGGCACTCATGATATCACCCCATCTCAGTTTAGGTCATAATTAGTAAAATGTGACCATGGTTACCTCAGCCCCTGGTCACACTCACAACCCCTGAGACTCGGCAAGACATGGAGTAAATGAACGAGTGACTAAACAAGTGATGACCAAGGGGCCTTTAGGCTCTGGCTGGACTCCTGAAGCCAACAAGAGGACCTCCACTCCACTCACACACACATATACACTCCTCCCTTCTCCCCCTCCTCGGTGGAAAAGGGGAGGCCCCAGTGAAAGTCCTAAGTGAAAACATACTGTATGACTCCTCTTTTTCCACCTCTCCCTCAGCTTGGACTGGTCCGGGGCAGCCGAACTGGGCCTCAGAGTTAGCAAACTCCCCTTTTACTGTATTCAACCTCATGCTAGTATGTACACACACCCAAAAACACACTCTTGTGTACAGACGTTAATGTAAACAGACACACGCCAAACGTGCATTCACACGCACCTGCATACACAGTCACACAACACACACAATGCAGTTAATGATGACCAGATGTGGAGAAATGATGTAGAGTGTTTTGTGGTTTGGCCTAATCTCCAAGAATCGGGCCGAGCTTTCTCTGGCTCCTTCACACCCAGACCTGCTTCTCTCAATACTCCAGTTTTCTTATCTCATTTTATTCTCAAAACAATGGAAATCTGAGCATAATTCGTAATGTGAAGCGCCGATTAAACCCTCACATGGATGAGTGACAAGAGTTTTAAATGCAATGCATGTTATGCAAGTTTAGCTCATGGCATGAGGTCTGAATAAGCGTTAAATGGGTTTGCCTTTCATCTCCTATTGACTAACCTGGTTCCTGTGGTGGACCAGATCCATCCATCACAACCAGCGGCTTGGTAGACACCTTGGTGTTCATCATCATCGCCAGGATATTGTCCACAGAAATTGAATCGCAGGCCTCATTGGATTGTAAGCACTATGTGGGGGAAAAAAACAGATTAAACTCTACAAATCTACAGTGAAGAAATAAACCAATAAAACATGTTGATCTGTGAAAGGATTTTATACTCTGTACTGTTATCTCCTAACAGAAATGTCTTGAGTTCAGTATTTTGGAAGTCATCATCTTGGCATCTTATTGTTTTTTTAATACATTTATCTCATAATATGAAAGGAAATGGTTACTATCTTGCCTGAATGAGCTTTTGCTAAACTTAGAAACAGCTTTTTGCTAGTATTGGGTAATGAAGTTGGTTAAGGTAACTGCACTTCCGCTCTAAAACGGAGGTTAGATTACAAAATAGTGTGATATGGAAGCAACCTAGTCCAGGCAATGAACAAAGTCAATAAACCTGGAATTCAAACAAGTGACACACTCACAGGCCTCCACTCGACCCTGATCAGAATCACAATATAACAAATTGCTTCAACACATGTCAACCACAACTTTATAACTACTTCTTCATAGTGAAAAGAGGTGAAAAAGTGGAGGAAAGTGTTTGTTAGAGTTTGTATGAGTTGGAGAGATAACACAGTGAGTGAAAAATGAGAATGATGGCAAGATGGATGATCATTTTGCTCTGCAGCTGGATACTTGGCAAACCTTACACTGAATCATGATTCCTACTTAGCTTTGGGTGCAGACCTGATGCTGAACTACTACACCCACACCAACACTGGAAAAAACTTCACTTAACATGCAAAACAATGAAAGTCATTTGGAGAAGATTATACTGCATACCAGGGGTAGTCTTTGGTTGCTCTGAGGTCTCTTGGAGCACAGAGACATTTCACAGTGGAGGAAAAGCAAGGAAATATTAAACTTTGAGTTGAAGGTGAAGCTGAAAATTTTCTTCTCTGCCTGTGTGTGAGGGACAAGGAAGTCCCTCTGAGGATAGTACATGACGGAGTCGTCTGTGGGGCAGACTGTCTCAATGAGAGTGTAGTCTGAGGCCACTCTGGGGTTAGAGTTGGGAGAAATGAAGCATGATATGATGGTGAACCCCAGCTCCGGATCTGTTGCGGTTGATGTGACCTGAAGGGCGAGAAGGAAAAAAAAAACATTTATTTTTCTTATACATGGACCATTTGTTATTTGTAATGACAAGTCTTTCAGTGTAAGAGAGATAGAGGTCATGACTGATCAGTAAAATTGTTTGCTTTAGGAAATCAATGCTGAAAAATCCTGCAAGTCATCACAGTGACAAACTTTTCAAGTTCATGAGTTAGTGTCTTTGTAAAAAAAAATTTGAAGATACAATCCAATTACTTGAAGTCAAGCCATTGTTCTGACATTTTTCATAATTACATCATACAAGGTTATTATTTAGGGAAAAGTTATTCTGAGAAAGTTTCTCATCACATTGAAAGGTAATGTTGAGAATATCTGTCATTATATTGACTAACTAACTGACTGAGAACTGTTTTAGCTATTCCAACTGCAACAAAATTCATCAAGTTGTATTTCAGTCACAGATAGGATGCTTGTAATATCTTTCGATCCATTACCATCTCTTGAGTTATCTTACATTCTCTTCCCTTTTTTGGGGTTGTCAGTGATGGTATCCTCATTGAAAAGTTCAGAAAACATAGAATTGCACATAAAACCCTTGTAAGGAGCTGGCTCCGTGTCCATGCTGTTAGTGAAACACCTCCTGCTGATATGATCATAAATCATCCTGTCAAAGCCCTGAGACTACGAGACTCTGTCATCTCTTACATGACCTTCATAATTGTGTTATGAAACAAGGATTTTGGGCCAGACAGACAGAAATACAGAGACACGTAGAGAAGAGCTACAAAGAACATAAGGGGTGGAAGTGAGTATTAGCTTTTTAAGCCCCAAACTAGACAAAATACAAATTGACCTTGTGGATGCCACACCAAGAGATCAAAGCAGGACAAGCGAAAAGCCCAGACAGAGAGTACACAGAGCACAGTTTTCTTACTAAAGTTTTAATTTAGGAACAAAAACACTAGTTGCATTAGGGGGCATTCATATCTGAGCTGTTTGGTTAGGGTTTTGTCAGATAGTCTGTTTGGTTTCTGCTAGGGCAAATGCTCAAATGAACTCTGGTTGACTAAAAATAGGGGTCTTGGTTTGCTTCCAAGTGCATTAGAGTTAAATTTACTGCAGGTGAGAACAGAGTCTGAACCAAAGGAAGGAAGCGAATTAAACACAAGGCATTCTGGGTTCAATTTGAATAGAAATGTTGCGATCAGCACCAGGCATGGTAGTAGCAGGCTTAAAAAATAAAATGTTAACAGACAACATTGTTATGTTATCAGCTATTAGACCTAAGACAAATACTGCATCAAACTGAAAAACACACATCATGTCTTTATAAATACTGATAATTTATCAGAAATGCAAAGCATACCTCCACAAAGACTTGCTGCTTTTGTGAAACAGTGTAGAAGGCCTGACGTGAGGGGTTGTTGAATGGCAGTGTGTTGTACAGCTCCATATTAAACGTCATGTTGCTGGCCGGTTGCCTGCCCGGTCCTGGTACAATCCTGGGAAGTGTTGCAGAGCTTTCCTGGTTCTTTTGGTACGTGCAATTGAACTAGGGAGACAAAGCCAACACAAATATCAGCAGGGATTGGACATCTGATGCTAAAACCCTCATCCTTCATGACTGTGTGTCAGTGTTTGACCACTTTAAGATGGATCAGAAAAAAGGGGAAGGAACATAAGAGATACTGTATAAACAAGAACAATAAGTAGGAGACAAGGAATAGATGAGACAAAGGAAAATACATTTGTAGAGGGGAGAAGATGGAGAAACTTCAAAATGGAAAGTGTCAGGTCAAGTTCATAAAACAGACATCATGGAAAGACAGAGAGATTGCAGAAGCCAGATGAGTCTTTATGCGCACCAAGGGACTCTGGGAAATTGAGTTTCTTCCAACTCTGCATGATTTACATAGAGATTGAGATGATCATTGGTCTTGACTTGTCAACTTTCAGCCTGCAATGAGATGCAGCTCTCACAGAGATGGAACCACAATGATCCCGCTGTCTTACCACAATGACGGACTGGTGCTCTGTGGGCTCCGTAAACGTCCTCTCTAACTCCACTGGGTCCCTTGGGAATAGCACGTCTCCAGATTCGAGATCCTCATAATCCTGCGGCCCGCCACTCCCATCTTTAGTCTCAGCATGACTTATCAGAACCTGCAATCCAAAGAGGAGTCCGTTACTCACAAAACCTGAGCCATATCAGTTAATAAGAGACAGGAAAACATTTGCAAAAGTCCTTTCCAGACTTTTTTTTTTTTTAAACAGATCCAGTTGTATTGCTTCATTCGGGGTGCTTGGAAAGCCAAAGGCATAGAGATCTGAATCTTTAAAAGGAGGTGCCAAAAAATTCTGCAACCCATAAGTTGGATTTAAAATGTGGGAATGTCCTGTGGTTTCAGCAGTGGGACTCATCCTGGACAAAAACATAAAACATACTTTTAATTTCTCAGTGGAGAAGAAGAATGTCAGGGGTCTGACATGAGTATGCGCCGCTTTAAGAAAAATCTGATTCAATGAGGTGAGAGGACAGCTTAGTGACACTCATGTTTTTCTCAAGTCTGCACCAAATTAGGTTGTTGACCTGCCAATGGTGCTGCTGCTGAATTAAATCAACATGTCACAAGACAGGAGAAAAAACAGCCAAAACAGATTATCTTTGAAGTGTTAGACCCCGGACAATGAAATTTTATCTCTTTTGACAAGAGGTCAGAGGTTATCCCTGCATCCAAGTGCAAACACAAAAGACGACCTTGGACGTGTGCCCAGGTTCTCAATCCGCAATCGGACAGAAAATTTGTTGTTCTAAATTTCCCCCACAAAAGACCTCAAAAGGTTATGGAGGAAGTGATTCATCTTTGCTTGTTAGAACAAACACGCTGAATGAATGCATTCCATAATAATGAAGACAACTGAACGCTGCATCCCATAGAAAACACTCCCACTCTGTTCTCCGTTTCATGAAAATGTATTTTAAATTCATCATGTTTTTCCATCTACTACTCATCAAATAAAGGGGGTTAAAACAATTTGCAGGAAATATGTTTAAGCTTAGAGCCTCTGAGTTGGCGTTTCCTTTCAAATATTGACATCTCTAAGCTGCTAGGAAACATGTCAACTTCTGGAGTACGTCAATGTTTCCTCTTTTTAACAAAACCACATCGCCTTGGTTATATGTCACCAGTGATTTAAAGCATTTGTATTTCAATCAGAAAATGTAAGCAGGTCAGCTGGGCCAGCTAGTGTTTCCCCTATGAAGAGTGGAAACTTATTAGTGGAAGCTTATTTAGCATTTTGGAGCCTTTAAAAATGTAGAAAAATAACAATTAAAACAAGTTGCGCCTTAAACTTGCTGCCAAAACATTTACATGCAACAGCCAGAGTCAGATCTTTACGACACAATGCAGTGGGGCTCATAGAAATACTACCACGCAGCAGTACAACCAGGACCCCAGTTGGTTAATTAATTTGGTTGGAATTTGAGGAATAATTTTAGTTTTCAGTTACACAGATTATGTTTTGATCAAATAACAAAACTATTTCCAAAAACATTCAAACTTATAAACTTAAATATACTATCACTGCAGATAAAACAAAATTAACTGATAAGTACAGCACTTAAAAACAAAACACCAAAGATGCAAATTTTATTTAAGCTTTCTCAAGATTAAAACCTACTGCCTGAAATTATTTTTATTCTGCTGTGTTCGGGACATTTTTAGGCATCTCCCTTCAAATATACAGCGATGAAAAAAAAGCCGACACAGTTCCAAAAAAACGCAAATTTCATTGAGTCAGGGAGAGCGAGTATGAATTTTGTGTTGACTGTAATCTTCAATTCCTGCACATTCTGCCTTTAAAAATCCATTCTTTGTTTCTACATTATAACCAAGGAGGCTGTTTTTCATGATCCTGGTAAACAAGCTTTACTGGTGTTGTTTACACAAAATGTCATTATAACTATAATACTCACAGAGTTGATGTGGAGGGCCATCGGGCTCCCCTGCATGGGGAACACAGTGGTCTGACAGCCAGTCAGAGACGTTTCCAGTGTGTAGTGGGTGGCATTGACTGTTGCTTTGCAGGCTTTGTCTTGGAGGGTGAGGTTGGCATGAGTGATCCCATTCGCCTGAGACATCATAAAAAATGGCAGCATTGGATAAAGATCAAAAACTTTTGCTTTATTAACTCATTTTTAGAATTGAAAAAAGAAAAAAAGCGTAATGGTTGTGTGAGAGTTTGAGTTCCCTGGAATAAACAAATCCCACAAGGTGGTCTAGCCCGAGCCCCAGCTTCTCCTAATTACAGTCTATGCCAGTTTCCATTCTGTGATGTGGGCTGTTCAGACGCCAAATGTTTGGAAACGTCCTGCTTGCTTCAATGTCAGCCTGTGTGTAACAGGGACACTGACATTTAAATCCAAAGTTTATGAAAAATAATAAAACCTTTCTTCATTGTATTCACCAGTATTTCTTATTATTTTACTTTAATCAGGTTATTTTAGCAGGGAGACTGACATCTGCAGCTCAAGTTAACTTCAGATTTGTGTATCTAGATGGTTTTCTGTCACTGTGACACTGACCACTGTGGTATAATTTAATGTACTGTTAGATGTTTTCACTAAATAGAGGTTAATGTTGGCTATTTCTAATCACAGTGCATAAAAGATTCATTCAGACCTCTAATTGGTCCTGACATTAGTATTCTCTTTGGGGGTCCCCCATGTTTGCTGTTTTCTTCTCTTCTTGTCACAGTTTGACACATCAGGATTTTGTTGCAAGAGCGAAGATGTTAAAACCCAATGCCCAAAAAGTAAATGTGATTGATCGGTCCACAAAACAATTTTCAGAGGTGCAACTTGAATCCCATTGAAAATCATCGATGACAATGGAATAAATGTGGTTAGTTGGTTGAAACAGAGCCTCTCATTTGTTTTGTTCTTTGCTGAAAAAACATGTTAAGCATTGGATATGACAGAAACCTGTTATGACTGTCTTGTTAAAAGTCTCACATCAGACAGGATTAAAATTCTGTTAAAATAATGATGAATGAACATGGATGAAGAGTCTGTTGTGCACCAAAATCTACCAATGAGTGTAGTCAGCATCTTTTATACAGTTTGTCAGCTTGTTAACTTGTAACTGGAATCGGCTCACACAGCGTTAGTGGCTGTGAAACACACAAGTCTGTTCTCTGTGCAGAAAAGTCTCCTTTGTGCTGAAGGTTTCAGGTTTCTTTTACGACTTTTATTGGCTTATGAAATTAACATCAGTATAGTTAAGGTTGGTCAAGTAATACAAATATTTGTTCAAGATTTTATTATTTTATTATTATTATTTTCCTTCTCCTTGGTAGTAGTTGTACGAACCTCTAATTGACTGTATTTTTAATTTTAATTATTTTTACTTGTCTACTTAGCTGCATTTATTTCCGTCTTTGTATTTTGTATCCCTTTTGGAATCAGTTTCCAAAACATTATTCTTTTCTTTCATCATGAGATAAGAAAATTCAAAAAACATTATCTAAAACAATCACTAGTTGTTTTGTCCACTGACCTGCAGGCTGTCTTTTTCGATGCTGACCACCATCCTCGTGTCCTCACACTGCACGGTGAGACCAACGCTCAGCACACCCTGATGCTCCTCAGGCTCTCCATTCTCCCAGGGCCGGTCGTCGAGAGAGGGGGGCAGCTGCAGGTAGGGCAGGCTGTCAGACACAGGTGGGGGGAAGGGAAAGGGCAGACCGGAGCGTCGGGAAGCAGTTCCCTCTCTTGGATGAGGACTGGAGTCACGCAGGATGGAGAGCTCTGGAGGCAACATGCTCTCCAGAGGATCCACCACATCTGGAAGTCACACATTGAGAGAACCTCATGAGGCGGATTTTACAGGCAGGGAAATTGCACAGAACTGAGACTATAAAACCAATTCACAATTTCACGCCAGCTCCTCTTAACCGACTGTGAAAAGTGGAATATTAATCTAGAAAATAGTAGCATCTGCTAAAATGTATGTGTGGCACATTTGAAATATAATTTAATTGAACACACTATTTCTATTTCTGCTTGAGTATTATTGAATCCAGAGGGTGTTTCTTCAGTTTACCTGGCTCTCGAAGTCGGATATTGAAGTGGTTAGCCACAGGAGTGCTGGTGTAGGACGTGACGGGACTGTAGCCATGCTCCCCTGCCCACTTGATTAAGGCTTGTGACCCCGAAGGCAAGGGCTGCTTGGGGGACTTTGACACTTGCATCAGTCTCTCTGTACTGGAGCTAATACTCACAGTATCAGAGGCCTGTGGAAAAGACATCAGATGTGCAATTATTTTTTTATGTTTCTATGAAAAAGAAAAAAACTTTTAAAAGAATATTTATTCATGTGAGCTCCTTTATTTAGCAAAAGACATGAATTGCTGTTGCTCAGAAATTCAACTTCAAGTACAGTCCTGCTCTCGTTCTGTGTCAAGTGTGAATCATATGTGAGTGTGAGGTAATGGGCGTGTCACCGTTCAATCAATGCAGAGAAACCAACATGTTGGTTTGCTCTTAAAATGTGTGTCCTGCCCTGCAGCATACCCTCCCTGTGTGAGGCAGTTAGCATTGGTTCTCACAGCCATTTCCCACACATTCGAGTCTCTTGAGCAACACTGAGGCGAAGCCGCTTTCTGACAGAAGCAAGGCCTCGGTTTTTACGAGGCTATCATATCACATAAATAGTTGTCACTCTCCCAAACACTGGTTGCACGAGCACAGCATCCTGTGTGCCACTGCTGTCAAATGAAAGTCAACACGTCAGCTATTTTGGGGACAAAAATGGCTTTGTGTTTAAACTGAACATCCATCTGTGGTTTTACATTTAAAAACCTGTTGTAAAACTGGTACTGAAAAACCTCTCAAAAAATCCGGGAGATACTAGAGGATACCTTTCAGTTTGTGTCTCCACATTAAACAGTATCTGCAGATTTGTGAAAAAAAAAAAAAAAAACCTGAGGGGTGCAGCAAATTCAACAGTTATCCATCAGTATAATTGTCTACCCTATATTGGTAGTAATAGTCAGGACTTTTCTAAGTCAGCAGTCTACATTTTCTGGGGACCAATTTCCTTCAGACATTGAATATTTCAGTCTGGGCCACAGTGGTTGTCAGACAGTCACATTGCCATCCATAAAGCAATGCTATAAGAGAAACACATTCCCTACATACATACATACATACATACAGTATTGTTGTACAATAGTGTTTACAATGAATAAGACAACACATATGTGTTGGAAAGCCCCACCAGAGGCATTTCTGTACAATGCATTTGTGCTGATGTAAGTACCACAGGCTCTGACTTGGCATCACATGCACACAACCTGACTGACTAACTGTACAGCAGTGACCAGGCAGCTGTACAAACACGCTGTGCCTGGCAGTAGTGCAGCGTCATGACTGCAGCAGCCCTGTACGAGTATCAGCGTTACAAAATGAGGAAACCCAGAACGCCTCACACAGCTGCAGTGAAATCAGTATAGGACTGGCAACAGGAAACTGATGGGCAAGTCCATCATCCTGTAAACACCAAACGCCGCCACACAAATTAAATATTTTTTTTAAATGTACAACAACAGTGAGTCTCTTTCAGTTTTGACGCATTGATTTATTTACTTTACAGAAAGAGAAGGTTTAAAATTCCATCCCCGGAGCAAATACAGCAGCTGGATTTCTGCCAATTCCCCATCAACATGATCTACAGCTAAACTATTCTTTCAAAGTGTACATAGGTGTCATATTCGTATAGTTCCTAAGGGTCCTGAGAGGCTTGAGTAACACAAATGAAGATTTAATATCAAAACTGTGTACTTGTACTCAGCGTTGATATATAAAACCACATTTCTAAGTAAAGGGCATTCTGATATATTGCAGTAATTAGCCAGTGTTTGTCTTTGGTGTGTGGCGAGGAGGTCCTAACAACTTGCAGCTTAACAAAGTGCCTGAAGCCAGTGCTGCTCATAATTCACTGTGTGACTGATGGGGAGCAGCTCAGGCTCTATGTGCAGCTGAAGTACTGCCTTATCTGAAAAAAAAAAAAAAGAAGTGATGCCCGCACTGCTCACACCCCTGGCTGTCTGAAAGTGATGACAATCCCTGGAGCTGCCACAATGAAATGTCACAGTTCCTCCTAACCTGTTATCCCCACCTTGTCCTGCAGCGGGGACAAGGCACCAATTCAACACAGATTCTGCGGTGACAAATTCTTTGGTCAATGGTGAAAAGTGATGACGTTTCTGTCTGACTTGTGAGCCACTGTGATATGTGTTAAAACTATATAACATCTCAGTGTTGAAGTCTGTACAGGAAAGATGTTCCTGAATGAAAAGCTTTTGTCATGCTGCTAGCTTACCACTACATTCAGCTTGCCAATCACACTGTGGGCCTTGATAACCCAGTTGACAGATCTGGCGCACTTGAGCACCAGGACGACGTCACGATGCAGTGGTCCATCATCCTCCAGAGGCCGTAGATCCACTATGACATCCACCTGGAATGCACTGCAAAGAAAGCAAGAGAGAGAAAAAAAAAATTGGACAGTTAGGTCTACGTAGTGTTATCTGTGTCTGGCCAACTAATTAAAAAGCTGGATGCGTTCCCAGAAAAAAAGCACACATATGCACTACAGACCAGATAGCGCTGGGGTGAGATACAGCACAACACGTTCCCAGATTTGCGGTCTTTTGGGCAAACAGAATAATCACTCCACTGGGGGAGTGAGGAGATTATCTGGCAACCTGGACTTTGAGAGCCAGTTTTGAAATATCTTTCTCAAAAGAGTACGACTCAGTGAAAAGAACCCCCCACCCGCCCTCCTTCATGTGAGTTTCCATCCAAAACAAACTCCAGAGAGATTAGTGAGAGCATCTTGACCTCAAAAATAAACTATGACAACATGTTTTCTTGGTTTTGGCTGCTCACCTGCTGGAGTTAGGGGCTTGAAGTTCGATGATGTGGACTTCTTGGTCTCGGTCAGGTCCAGATAGAACACAACCCTTTGATGTCTGAGGCTCCACGTAGCCGCCCAGGTAGTTCAGAGACAGGAACTTGGTATCAATCTTACAGGTGTCAGAAAACAGCGGATCTGAAAGTAGAAAGATGTTTGTGTTACTGGTTGGGGGTTTCGTGAGGCTCTCTGACCTCCCAAATTAGAAATACAGCTATGTGTTACCCCTGCAGCACAGGGGTAGAGAGGTCAGAGCGTGAGGTCAGCGATCGAGCAGCACCCCCTGCTCCTGGGAGGAATCCAATGTCCTGCTAAGGGAGACGTCAGTAGGGTGGATGTTTGCTTTGACCCAGTCGTTCCAGCTGAAGAACAGCCTCCCTGCTCACTTTACTACACAGCACTGCAGCTGGTATGCCCATTGTCTCAGCACCAACTACATCCAGAGTTATGCTGGATGGGGTTGAGCGTACTCTGATTGGCATGACCTGACTTCTCAACTACAGGGGAATTTCTTTTTTTTATGTGGGAAACTAAGAAATGTTTTTTTTTTCAGAATTCCCCCACAATAGCAGGACAATCATATTCATAAACACATTTTTATCAACCCTTCTTGTGTTTTTTCCTCCACTTTAATGATAGATAAAAAATGCATGAACTGCTATAAAAGTACTTTTCGAAGGTGAAAAGTTACACCCCTTCTCAGCATGCAGAGAAAACACAGGCCAGCTGCTTCCTTATTTGGCAAACAGAGCCTCAGATGAAGTGTAAACTGAAGGTTGGCACCTTCCTTTCCGGAACCCTTGTGGCACTTTAAAGAGCTGAGGGGAGACCTTGAGTACGGGCCTGGTTAGGAAGCAGAGCGAGGATCTGTCCATCTTCATGGAACACTACTGACGATGCAAAGGAGTGGAAATCTACAGCTCTTTGCTTGAAGTAAACATCATGGCACTCTGGGCTTTTGCCAAAACCACAGCCCCCTAATGACACAAGCCGAACGCTTGCAGGCTGAGCAACCACTCTGTTCTCCACAACAACATAAAGACAGAACTTATCACCGGCAGTAGTGGAGCCATTATATCTCTCCAGACATGAGCACTGTTTTATTTCCATGTGGTGAAAGATGCTCATTAAAATCAAGATGTCCTGTCTGAGAGTTGATGCACTGTGCAGTTGGATGGGTTGTATGGACCGGCCATTGGAGAATGAAGAAGTCTGTGGCTCAAATGTGTGAAGATCAATGATAGCCTCCCGTGTGGATCCTGCAGTGCTTCCTCGATGCAGACACACTCACACTTCACCGCACTGTTTTCCAGATCTATGTATGTATGCCCTTTAAAATCTGTCTGAAGCCAAATTCCCAACCCCATATCATTTTATTTTTCTTCTCTGCTGTGAGGTTCAAAGGACAGAGGGTGTGGTTCTCTGTACAGTCTGTAAAACCCTTCCAGGCACAATTGAGATTTGGGGTTCCTGGATTTATAAATAAAACTTAATTTAATTCAACTGAAATCCCAACTTGCCTGATTTTCTTGCTCATAACAGATAGAACTGTCTACTTGTCACACTCAATTTCCATCTTTAGTCTGACATTGTTTCTGCTTTAACTAATTTCCGAGGTTAGGGAGATATGATTTTCTCTTATTGACTTATTTTTGTAGTGCAATGCCCTGCAAACATACTGATTTTCCCTGGGTTTTAAAAGTGGGGTGGAGTTAAAACAAATTACAATGTCAGATGATACTGAGAAGACATGTCGTCTGTGGACATGCATGCTGGACATCTGCGTTAGGCCCACTTCTGGCAATGATCAGCTAATTATTAGCTCTGCGACTGAGGTCATAGGATTCATTGTTGTTTTTACTGAGATATCACAAGATTCAGAGCCAACTAACTTTTTTAACAGTTCTAGGTTGAATCACAACAAAAAAGTCTGAATTGGTATTTGGGTTAAGCATGAGTCAATCCTTTCATAATAACTTGATGATGGCATCGCCATTCACACCAACGTTATGATATAAAGGTCCTCTGGCCTGACAATCGTGTTATTAAAATGCAGTATTAAAAGTCCTACTGTTTGTAGTTAAGGTCTGGCGATTGATTAATACATATTTTTTGGGACTGGTTAAGGAGGAATAGCAGCCTAAGGGAAGACAGGTGAGTAGGTGGAGATGGGCTGGGAATGGACACAAAAGTAAAAAAAAACAAACAAAAAAAAAAAACTGTACTCAGCTCAGAGTTAAAACAGGTAGCCTGTTAAACAGGGAAAGAGTGAATGCCTGTTGAAGGAAGGAAATTCTTTTCCCAGAGCCTTGCATGTAAACCTTTAGCCAGGGTTCAAACACAAAGCTAAGTAAAGTTATGGGAGCTGAAGGGGAGTAGGGAGGCGTGTTTTGGGGCCTTGAGCGATGTTGGGAATTTTGGGAATCTAGCACACACCTTCTCCGACTTTGATGTAGATGTCTTGAGTCATCCTGAGCTCAGAGAAGGAGGTGACTGCCCTGTACTTCTTCTGGGCCCAGCTAAGGAGGTGCTCGTTGCCATGGGGAAGGGTCTCCTTCTGGATCTGGCAGGAGAGGGAGAAGTTTCCCGGCTGAAAGTGGACCTCTGAGCCCTCAGATACCTTGAGGAGGAGAAAACATAAGAGTGTTAGAAGGCAAAAGAGCTCTGGTGATAACAGGTCATTTAGTATTGTGCATTGTAGTTATAAATGCTAAAATACATAATTCATCTTCAGTAACGTCAAGCATCTATTTAGGTTGATTTATTTATAACATAAATCTAATATTCTGCATCTCAGTTAAACATTTCAGTTTCATCCAATGCTGACCTCTCTGTTGAGAAGGATATGCACATAAAAGTCAACAGAGAAAGAAGAACCTGCAGGCAGAGTGAAAAAAGCTCAGCCTTTCCAAAATTAAACCCGCTCTCTAAACATTGGTGAAACCCATCCTTCGCACACCATCCCAGCCGTTATTTCAAAGCTTCTACAAATATGCTCTGTGTATTTTTACACATGTTCCTCGACACAATAAGGTGTCAGCTATCCAGTGTTTGTACAGTGTACTGTGCTGTAGTTCCTCATCACAAATGTGTAGGTTTGCTTCAAAATGGCTACAAGGGGAGAAGAGAGAAGACACAAATGGTTGTGACAGGAAGACTGACATAAAGGAAGGCCATTAGTTGAGCTCCACATTCATAACAGTTAAAACCAACACAAACATGTACGTTATACTGCTATTTTTTCAAGCTAGTATTTATCTGCATTTTTCTTATATACAGCAGAAACAAGTCCAATTGTTAGGAACTCAAGGAGAAAATTACTTCCAATAAATATTTTCCTCATGAGTTATTATCTGTATTAACAATTGGCCATTCGACAAAAATCTTCAATCATTGTTTGTATAATTTGATATTATTGTAATGGTAAATTTAATGAGTAATTGTACGATATACTATATACTTTAATACATATATTGTATTTAAATTAGACTATTAAATAAACTAATGATCATTAACCTTATAATATGACACCTTAGCACCACCCTCTTGTCTATGTGGTAACAATATCTGATGGCAAAAATGTTAAATGAGAGGCTAAAAAATGACATTGAACAAATGTCACAGTAGCCATTTCTTCTATGCAGTATTTGGTCTGAATACTGCGGTGATAGAAGTAGTGCTTGCTGTGCTGAATCCAGCTGCGTAATATAAAGAAAAGCCAAAAATAAAGAGAAAGTCTTGCAAACACGGCAGGCACAGAGGTGCTGATTTGCCTTTGACAGGGCCGTTTTGAGGAGGGACCACCCCTTTAGCACTTAATGGAGCTCAGCCCATATGCTTCATTTCAGAGTGATAAACATTCACATGTGCTAAAACCTACAGAAGAACCAAAATGAGTCCAAGCACAGGGTCTAGACGGCCTACCTCATTTTATTTCGACGCTTGTTTTTCTTTCTCCCTGGTTATCCTATCTGTATGCATGAGCTGAGACAGTGCTGGCAGGCCCAATTAAAACATTAAATCCATTTGAGTCCAGGAGGAATACGTAAGACCACTTCTCTGTGATGATGTTATGAAGCTGTCCCTAAATTGCAATCATGCCTAAATGATAATAGTACAATATCCCTTTAGGGAGTTTAGGTTTTTCAGACATAACTGTTCAAATCCCCTCATGCACAACATCTGTCTGACCTCTGGACGCTCCTCTCGATGTTCCTGGCATTGTCACCAGAGGCAGTAAATACTGGGGCCTGCGAGACAGGCTCTGTCGAAGAATTCAGGTTGATTTTTATTTTTAGTGTGTTTACTACGGCGAGAAGAAACAAAAAGAAAGATGGCGAAGAGGTGGTGCCCTAAGCCAGTAAGGAGGGGCTGGGGTTTCTCCACTAACCTTGCCAAGCTCAGCAGAGTTTATCAGTTTAATTGCAGGAATACGACTGTAATTAGTCGCAAAGAATTAGAGGGGAAAGCCTGAAAGCCAAATTAGCTCCAGGCCTTCCAGAGCTCTGAAAACCTCAGGAATCTGAAACAGGGAAGTGAGGGACCCACTCTGGGCTTTAACAAACTCTCACTCTCTGTCTCTCTCTCTCTCTCTTTCTTTCTAGCTCGTTGCATGCTCAGTTGACAGACCCAAAATACTTAGGGCTCTGATTTCCTGTAGTGGGAAAGCCAGAGTAAGAGTAAATTCGGTTTTTATGAAATTTTCCTATGCCTCAAGATCTTTTTCTTTTTTTTTTTGCATGTGTGCCTTTTCGGTAGTTTCCTGGCACCAAATGATCATGTTTGCGCCTAGATGGGTTGGTTGAGAGCTGTAGCTGTGCTGTTGTTAAGATAAACAGCTTTAGCGTTAAAACCTGTGCAGATCAACTCTTATTACAGAAACAGGGGCATGGGCACACTCCAGGACAGATAAAGCACAGATAAATAAAAACACAGATTGTGGTGTAATAAACGCCTCCCATGTTTTTGGTGAATCATGATCACCTGTTTTCCTATCATCTCAAAATTCCATGGCAAAAGATCACACTCATATCTCTCCAAAAATCTGGAGCACAGCAAGGAAACCTTCAATAATTATTGAAATCTCTTGGATAAACAGCAGGATTTAATGTGTCTAACTAGTCTTGTGTGATTTTTAAGCACCAACTTGCATGCATTACCAATTTTATTTCCTTGTTGGACAAATAAATATTTGTTTTTTATGTTTATTGGACTTTGAAGATATAAACTGGTAGCCTGGAAACCACTTGAAGCTCCTGAGCTCATGTTTTATTTGCTCTGTCAGTCGAGTCTGGTTGCTCTCCATGTCAGACAGATTTCACTCGTCCTGTCCTATCACAGGACTGGCATCCATAACACTTAGATAAAACTGTTAAAGAAACATTGCTGATCAAATACGAACAGATAGTCTTTTAGTGTGTTGCCTCTTTTTTTCCCTAAATGTTTGCAGAAGCACATTTTAAAGTACCAGTCAGCTGTGGTTTGTTAAAACTTGTGATGCAGCCAATAGACCAAGCATCACCCCAACTTGGATGTGTCATTCACACACTTGGTTGCTAGGGTTTTTTTTTTGTTGTGGGTTTATATGGGGAAATGTTTCATCTGCTGTTGTTGATAACGCTCCTTGGAAATAAAAGAAATAAATGGATAGGGCAAAGACTAACACACATTTGCAAAACTAATGCTGCAATGCCAAGCTAATAAATGAGAGATGACAGGAGAAGAAGCACAGAGTTGAACTGTACTCATGAGTTTTTATTAAAAGGAGACTTTAGTGTTTTTTAACCTGGATCCTATTTCCTAATGTTTTTGTGTCTAAGTGACTAATGGGGACCACAATTTGTGAAATAGCTGCAGCCAGCAGTCATGAAACTCTGGTTGCACCATTAATGTACACCATCTAAAAGTTGTTTTTCCACTGACAGGCACAGATTATTATTATAATGTCTGGCAACATTAAAACACTTTTATTTGCCTTGTTCACTTGATCCAGTCAGTTTCTTATTGTGTCTAACCTCATACAAAGAAAATCCCTTTCTGACATCTAGAATCTGGTTACAGCTGGTTAACCGAACACCTTCAAACACCAAAATTGTCACATTTTGTTATTCATTTGGAGTTGTTGCTTGTATTTAGCTATATTTTAGGGGAAAAAAACTCTTTAAGCGCAAGAAAAGAAATGCCAATTGATATGGTTACTTTCCTTGTTAATGTAATCATATTAAGTAAAAAGTTCCAACCATTTCAGCAAAACTTTCTGCCTAGAATAGAGTTCTTGTCAGCTGCTAGCAGCAATCCACTGCCAACTAAAGCACAGTCTTACTTCATGAAAATAAAGCTGATCTCTTATTAAGCAATCTGTCGCTATTACTGCCAAAAAGTGACTAGATTTTGTTAGCTGTGAAGGCCTTGTAATGTGTTCTGAAGTGAAGATACATGGATCTAACCTGGACTTTAGAGGAATTCCTCAGACTTGGCAGCTGAATGCAAACAAAGAATGTAGAGGAAAAGTTAGCTACATACCATGGGGACCGAGACTCATGCTTTCATGTTCGTAATTGCAGAAACTCATGTACTTATGTTTGTAATGGTATTTGCAGGCAGGCATGTTACCTCAACAACCCAAATACTGCTGTCTTCTCTGATACAAACTAATGTGAGTTCAGTACAGGTTTAAATTACTATACTTCTAATTTGTAAATAAATACTTCTCTTGATGATCTATTGAAATAGAAGCACATCTGCCTGTGAGTTACACGGCCAATAAAACAGTATATTTCCTGCTCTTTCTGTCTATAAGCATGAACATATTATGACCATATGAGCAGTAAAAAAAGGAAAGCATGCCAAATGCTTGAGATCAATTATCACAGAGCTGTAATCCTCCACTGAGAAACACCCGGAGGCAGGGAAATCACAAAAGGCTGTTTAGAAATCAAGAGGTGTTGCAAACAGATGAGGGTGATGGAAAGTGCATAAAGGGTTGTTGGATATTATCAGAATGCAATAACTCTCTGGTGATATTAATGTGATAAATGCTTTTGTGGCTGATTTGATCTCATTCTCTTGAAGAGATACAGGGGAGCTAATCACGCTGCAAATGTGCGTGTGTTGCTGTGAACTGGCACGCTCTGCTGTGGAGAAAACAATACCATATGTCTCAGCGCCACTCGGGAGAGTTCCTCTGCCATTCTTGTCTCCAAACAAAAACCAATGGTGGCTACCCATGGTTTCCATTAACAATCACACTGACTAGACCACTGGAGTGTGTGAGAGCAAAAGAGCTTGTAGAAGCCATAAACTAATGAAAAAAAATACAGGAGTGAAAAAGGCAAAGATTGGCAAACAAACAATAGGCAACACAAGCCAGGAGCACAACTTTACAGTGTTGTTCCATCCACAGTCACAAAACATTTGATCCAGATCAAGCCTTTCAAGCAGGGATGCAACGCAGCACTCCCCCCAACCCATCAAAAAGAAATATATACACTTGGCCACAAAGTCAACACAGCACACTCTGCACATGTCTTACTCAGAATCTTAGTGTCCCTTGGTAAAATAAAATTTGGCATGATTTCAATGTTTATATTTCATGTCATTTTAGACCCAGAATGATTCTTGCCTGCTGCTGATTGACAAGGCATACTGTGGAGTACATGTTTTACAACAAAAGTCTGGATTTTGGCATTTTAAAAGGCGGCAGGGTCCAGTGGCCAACAGCAACAGTGTGCTCAGCGTCTCAGAAGCTTTTCCAGGCAGCCCATCTGTGTCCACGGAGCCCAGAGCACTGGGACCAGGAAACAAGGACTGGCAGGCCCGAATCAGAGTCCAATTAGCCCCAGGAAACAGCCTCTCCAATGCAAAGGCAGAGTGAGGGAGGTCTGGCAGAGGGTTTCTGTTCTTAAGTGTTAAGCTCAAAACCAGTCCCGCTTGACTCTGTTACTCTGTTACGCAGTGACTTCTCCACCTAAGAGGCACAGAGCAGGAAGTGTGGGAACTTGCTATGCCACTAATACACCGTAACGTTTGCATCTGTAGGCATGCTACATACGTACGTTTTTGGCCCAATGGAAGATTGTAATTCAAATGAAAGTTTATGAAACCCCTCCCCTGAACCACTGTCCAATCATAGTTCAGCAATCATAACTAGGTGTGGCAGGCCTGTCAAGCTTTTGATTTCACCATATGGAGCGAGTCAAGATTTAAAGAGAGCAGACTGCAGTGAAGCTTTATTAAAACAGTTTGTGTGGGTACAGGTGACATAAAATGTTTCTTTATCCATAGCATCAACTGGTAAGGATTCAGACTTTGCCTGGGACACAGTTTGGAGCTGCAGTCTTTTTGCATGATATTATGTATGTAGTCATCAAATGCATGTTTAACTTTGGGTTTCAATTTTAAAAGAAGATGAAGATGCTTTAGGATTTTATCTCTAATAACTGAGGATGTCATTTTTGGCTTTAGCATCCTCACAAGGAACTCTTAAGATAGATTTAGTGAATATTAAAGGGATTTTTTGAAGTACGGCTTGAATGATGTACTTATTGACTACTCAACAGTCAATATACGGCCTGCAGTAGATGATGGCCTGTTGGAGAAAAAGATGCATGCTCCAGGAAAGTAATAAATAAATACCTTGCTGTAGACAGTGACAGACACAAATTGTATTTCCACCACCTAAACAAAGGCCCACACAAAAAATGCTATACCTGTTTATGTGTATACTATATTCAGAAATTGTCCTAATCTATAGCTGTTTCATGTGGTGCTTCTTCTTTTTTTGTTTTGGATGGAGGAACCTCCCCTAATAAGCACAGTTATATGTTTCAGGTGATACAGCAGAACTGCTTTTTTGGTCAGAATTCATAAAACATACAGTTGAGATAAGTATTGTCAAATGAAACAGCTGTGGGTAGCAGCAAAAAGCAGTGGATATATTCTAAACAAACATTATACACTTTATCGCATCATATGCTTAATCAGCCTACACCTAAAGGGGGGTATTACTTTTAGGCGGGGCCTATGCTTAGGTGGTTAAAAAACAGTTTGTGTCCATCCATGTCTGCAGCAATACATTCATTGGTTTCCTGTCTGGAGTGTGTCTAGTAGTAGTAACTCA
>JAOWBC010001052.1:25520811-25533962 GCA_028566105.1 Hypoplectrus providencianus | reverse complement strand
CAGTTTGTGTCCATCCATGTCTGCAGCAATACATTCATTGGTTTCCTGTCTGGAGTGTGTCTAGTAGTAGTAACTCAAACAAGCCTGATACACAAAATCTAAACTATCCCTTTTAATTGCTTTAATTATTATGAAACAAAAACGTTCCTGTTGACAGTTGTAGTGCAGTATTTGAGTTGTGAAGCATGTTAAGGAGGTGTCACTGTAGACAGAACCTGAGAAAGCAGGACTCCTCTGGGTTACTGCCATGTGCAGTCAGGCTAGTGGATAAGATACCAACAGCTTCCACTGCCAGAGGCTCAGTGCTGTCACTCAAACACAAAACACTTAACACCTAATTCAGCGGGGGGGGGGACCCTGTAGTCAGTCAAAGACATTAGCTCAGCTTTGTCTGACTGCAGGGGCCTCCTTCTCCACTATTAAGATCCCCTTATCTCTCCTCGCCCCACTCAAAAATCATCACATGTCAGACATGGATCATACTGCAGGGCCAACTGTGAAAGCTAATACCTTTTGTTACACTTTTGTCTTATTCGGATAAAATAGCTGAGCATTTGTAGCTACTGTAAAATATTCTGAAAAAACTTTAAAACAGGATGTACCTTATCATTAAAAAAGAATTTGGAGCATATTTTTTTAATTAGAAGTTAACAAGTGAGAACTCCTTTCTCTGTAGAAATACCAGTGTCCAACATCATTAGATGCACAGTAACAGCTCTGCTAGGGAGCGCAGCCTTTACTGATGGTTGTCAGCTGTTTTCTGTCGGCCACCACTGACAAGGGGAGACATTTAGTGTGATGCTGACCTGCTGGTCTCTACAGAAACACCCATCTCACTGGCCACACATTATCACGGCTAAGAAAAATACATGGCCAGATGCACATCCATCTGCATAAACGGCAACAGTTTCCTTCGACACGAGACCATTTATTTCTAATAACTAACAGCAGTACGAGGCACTCAGTCTTGATGTCTTCATGTAGTGTATTTTCTCTGTCACCTATGAACTCACTCATGCACAAGAAAAGGATAATAGACCTAAAAGGTTTAATTTAAAACAACACATTTTCTTAATATATCCAAGTACCTTCCTAAAGTAATAATAGATTATCCAAAATCCAGAACCCTAGTATTTATAAAACCGTTTTTAGTGATGACTAAAGGCTTGAAGTCCAGAGAAGCCTACAAAAGTTCCATATGGTTTCTCAGATGCATGCTACTCTGGGAGAAAAAAAAGACATGTATGAGGCTTTGTCTATAAAGTGTGTGCGTGTGTATAGATGAGCCAGTGCATAATGCAGGAATTTTGCAATTTCACCAATGTTTTCCTCCATGTCACATTGGCTTTCACGGCAGGATGTTTTGTGCATGAGAGGTAAGCAAGAAAACACAGGACCACATATGGGAATCATTTGTGTACCTGATACTGCATTCTTGGAGAATGCTGTGGTGTTAACATACAATTGAAAATGATTTCTTCTGGGAAGCCAAAAATACAAAAAAAGCCAGCAGAGCATAGAAGGTTTTCATCACAATATGGAAAAGCTAAGCCAGGGCTAAGGCTTCTGGGGCTCATTTTAGTATGATTTTCTCATGTGATATACAGGGCTTTGAACGTGGGCACTGAAGCAGTCCATTTTTACATTTTTTATTAAGTTTCCCAGCGAGGCCCCCTGGTACCTTTACTAAAAAAGGCATGCTCTCCAGGGGATCTGGCTCCAACTACACAGAGATGTCCCTCACAAAAACCTTTTCTCCTCCTACCCCAGAAGCGCACTGGTTTTCTTACTGAACTAATTTGATATTGCTGAAAAACTTTAAAGTGAGACACCACAGCTTTTAAAATAATAAAAAAAAACATTTTTGCAAATAAGAAAAGTAAGTCATTTACAATAAACACACTATTACTCAATAACTGAGTGAAATAACCCAGAAGTATTTCAGTGCTTCCTTTTGTAACTCCTTATGCATGGGATGACAGGAGATAATGTCTTCCCATAATTCCTTGCTGCAGCAACATTTAACACAACGTGACAGTAGCAAAGTGGATGCAGAGTTATGAGCTTACCTGAACAGCTCCAGAGTCATTTCTGGTTCTGATCTTATGGTAAGATGGCAAAGTCACGGAACTACAAAGTTTACTCCACAAAACTAGCTGTACACCAAATGGTCACCCATTCCACCAGAAACTGTTCCTCATGCATTTCAGAAACCAATTTAACTTGTTTCTTGAAACAGCCAGTAAACACAATGACATCGGCTGCAGCACGTAATAAAAGAACTCGACAATTAAGCTAATAGCTTTGCATCCATTAAGTGATTGGCAGGTATTTCATACACCTTAATGTCCAAAGTCCTAACTAAACCTTTAATAACGCTTATTATTGGTTAGTATGACTGCAGTCTGACCTTGAGTGCACAACCTATAGGTATGTGGTTTGTTGGCATGAAGTAAGAAAAATACATATTTAACAGATTCAGTTTGGACAAAAAGCATCCAAAGTGGAGTAAAAGTCCACACTGCTGGGACATGGTGTCGCCAATATTCACTAACTTGGTTGTCTGACTTTGCACAACCATTGCTGGCTTTATGACTATGCTCTTCTTGTACTCCTATTAGCATAGCATACTGACATAACTGAGTAGCATGAACAGAATCTTGGGAGATTGATTGAAATTCAGAAAAAAATGTAATGTGCCATATCCTGCAGCTCTAATTTGTGGCCACAGTGGCTGCTGTTCTGAATAGGCTACATGTTCTCATGTAAAGTCTGTGATGACCACTTTGTTTTTGAAAGAGTGTCTTGCTGATGTTACACATCTGGATCAGCTTCAGCTCAATTATAAAGATGATGATTATTTCCAAACAAATTGGCAATAATATTAAGGATTTCAGCAAATTTCACAGGGTGAAAGATCAACTCCTTACTCAGCAGAGCTTTAGTGGTTTTGTGTTTGCTACCACACATTCCCAGTTGTTAGGGTTTTTTTGTGGTACACGGATACGCCCTGTCTGATTTGAACAGCTGCCAAGCTATCAACAGGACTGTTAACAGGAGAGAGAGAGGTGGGGGGGATACAGCTCTGTGGTTACAGAGTGTGAATAAAGCTGACAGAGCACATTGCAGGGGAGTGACACTGGGTTGAGTTTGGTAATGAAAGTAAAGGGAAAAAAATTTATGTAAACTCCCACAATGCATACTCAATGATTTCATTTAAAATAAAGGGTATTCATATTGATTACATTTATACTCATCTTGAACTAGTTAAGCTAAAAAGGCATCTGCAAACTCCTACGATTGTAGAGCAGGATGTGCAAGAGCAAACATGATGTATGTGTACTGAGATGAACCCTATTTAAAGGCAGGTTTTAAAAGTACGTTTTATAAGATAAACATTTACAGGACTTTTCTTCAGATATTCACCTTTCCGACGATCCTCGAATGAATCATGAGTGACACAAATCCAAGCTTATAATGTATTTCATTTAATCAAAATAATTAAATATTATTTACTTTACATGTCATATTTAATTTTAACCCCCAAAATAAAGTGTTTTGATAAAAGATCCTGTAAAAAACATTGAATAATGTATATATATATATATCATTTGGGGCCCCACTTCCCTTTTCCAATAATATAAAATAATGTGGGGCACTTGTGTGGTGTAATTTTTTTTTTCAATCTTTTGTAAAATGGATTATTAAACAAATGTAACTTTTAACTTTACCTTCTGTCCCCAGCTGTCATATACTGAAAAAATGACATTTTTAAATTCTTCCTACATAGCCAGTGCATGATTAAGGACGTATATATGTAAAATTGAAAAATGAGGCAACAGTCAGCAAAAATGACACAGAAGCAAAATATAAAAAAACACCCTGAATCTGCCTGCTGTTCAGACAGTTAATCAATGACTCTGCATGCATGCAGCCCTATCATGAGACCTGTGTGAGCAAAGGCCTCCGCCTCTGCAAATTTACATCACTTTTAATATTTGCCCCAGAGAACAAGGCTACTGAAACGGGAGAACGGTTTAGCCCGTGAGGAAATGAATACACAGTTTTAGGAAGTAGGATTTAAAGGATTTTCATGATGCTGGACTCACATGAAAGGTTCGTTTAATGCCCGGGGCCAGGTTCTCTGTCTTGATCTTCCAGATCAGTGGTTGGTGGGAGTGGAGCACAAAGACCAGTGGCTTCTGGTGGCGCAGCAAAGACTGGATGGGCTTCAGATGAAGCTCAACCTGGTAAGGCAAAAGCAGGGGATTGAAGTCACATAAAGGAACAACACAGAGCAGTAGAAGAGATAAAGGTATAAACAAAGAAAATCCACAATACATCACATGATCCCCTTTCACACAGCTGCACAGTGCAAATATCAAAGCGTTGATTTTCTCATGTTCACTGTAATACAACCAAAAATATCAGTTACTATCCCTGTGTAATTGCAGAGCTCTAATGTTGTAGATTGTTCTTCTTTATCAGGCTTTTGTGGTTGTTTATGTACTCGTTTTGCTGATAAACTCACAAAGCCAGCGTGCTGTGTTCTCCCTAAAAGGCACTTGCTTAGCTCTGATATGGAGCCTCAGCGGGATCTGAACTTTCACACAGTGGAGTCTTTGTTAACAGAGAAAAAAAAAAAGAAAGTGGCGGGTCTCTGTTACCATCTCTACAGCATGAAACTATGCCTTTGGTTCTCAGCCTGCCATTAAAATAGATTTTCACAGTCTGGTAGTGACATGGGGAAAACAAACTTGATGTTTGGGACATCAAAGTGTTGTTTTCTTGTTTTCACCATTTGGACCAAATCTGGTGAGGTGGTTCATATCCCGAGCACGCACTGAACTAATCTCAGTCGAGGATCTGGCTTTCCATCGTCCTCTTTACACATTAATAGCACTGCTTAATTGGTAACATTGCCATCACGCCAGAGTTGTTAAAAATTCTCAATTGTTCTCTCTAGCTTTGATGAGAAGTGATTCTCTAGAGAGTATGCTGGTGTGTCTGACACTCATTCTTTGAACCTCCTCTCCTCTGTTTTCCCAGACTAATCATATTAGCCCCATCAGCAGAGTGTCAGCAGTGCAAATCACTAATTCAACCCACTAGGATTCATGTTATATGATAAAAACGACCCCTACAATAACTAAATTAGTTACAGCCCACGAAAAAATTGGCCCTCTGCTTTCTCAACAAAAACAGCCAACAGGGTCTTTGAAGCAAATAATGGAACAAACGATTTGGAGTGATGGTGATTGTAAAAATCTGTTGACGAGTATCTGAACCATGAAAAACTGCAGAGAACATTTAAACTGATCATTTATTTGGATGGGACTGTGGCATGTGTTTTATCAAGATGTAGATCATTGTTAATGTTAATGGAAACCATTCTCATTTTCTGGTACAATAAATTCCTGCTACACACGTACTCCCTTTATTCGAGACCCAGCAAAACAACAATCAGTAGTCAACAAAGAATACTCTATTAGACTGATCCGTGCAGGGATATGGGTGTGAGTAAGGGTGTGTAGCAGTGTGTTCTGGGTACAGAAGCAAAACTACTAATTAGTGCAATTTTAAGATTAGTATTATAAAAAAAGGAAACAACATCCAAGAGTGATTTTGCTGTCTGTTGTCACCAGCACTTAGCAACTGTAGTCATTTGCAGAATCGCCACGGTCTGGAGGTTAACGTATAGTTAATATGAAGTATCTAACTTAATGCATGTAATGCAAATGTAATGCAATCCTTTTCAATTGCTCATAAGAGAAAAATAGGAACGAATCTCTGCTGATCAAGGTGCTCTGATATGGAAAGCTTCACGACAGCAAACAAACTATTAAGTTAACTGTTGTCTCCATAGTAAAGAGTGAAGCCTGAAACGCAACAAGCAAACAGGATCATGTGCTAAACAGACCATAAATATAGGTCTGTAGTTCTACTCATTGATAATAATCACTATCCCAATTTCCACATCGGAAACAAATCAATTTTTTTGTCAGTAGGAAAGAAATGGAAAATATTTCTCTGCATTTGTCACTCATGCACACTGCATGCTTCACACCTATCTCTGTTTAATCCATCAAATTCCAACTTTTGGCAGATACTCTGAATTCAAAGACTTGTCACTGTGATGCTGCATGAAGCTACTTAACAAGAGACACAGAGCACAGACAGAGTGAACATGAAGCTTCAAAGCCTAATTATCAGTCCTCCACAGACATAAACCCTGGAGGAGAGCAGCACAAACGAGTGTTTAGTGATGTGGTCCATGAAAGTGCTGCACGAATCATTAAAAAGTCCCTCAGAGAGAAGAAAATGGAAGGAATTACTGAACAGTTATCTATGAGGCAAATTGGATGGTGATCCAAACAAACAGATGAGCGACTCAGCTCACTGCTTTTTTTTATGCATTTTTGCTTCCCCCTTCGTCCAGACGGTGGAAAAAGCGTGTGTATTGCTCCTCTGGGAATAACAAAAACCAAGATATAATCATACCTGGCTTGGCTTTGAGGTCCTGGCTTTGAGAAATGGAATAGAGAGAGGAAGAATGAGAGTGAGGGAGAGAGTTGTAAAAGAACCCAGACAGAAACATTTCCAGAAGACGTGAGTCACCTGAAAACACGCGCATAAACAGAGCGCTAAGGTGAGGAAGTGCCAAGAGGCACTGATGGTAAAAAGAGAAAACTGTGGTATTTATCTGTGATTATTCAAGGTTTAGAAGGTAAACAGTGATAAAAACAAGCTCGGTTTTCACCAGAGCTGGGTTGCACAATGTGAGCCACGATCAGGACTCAACAGCAGCTGGTGTTCATCTCTGCCCACGGACAGAGTTGCCGTCATGAGGTTTGGTAAGACTGGTGTACATAGCAACAGACCTTGTCACACAGCCAGGGTGTGGAGAGAAGAGGTGCAGAAACACCAGGCATCAAAGTGCCTCTAAGGGTGCTCGCAAGGATCAGGTAGCACGGAGTTGTCTCTCTTGCAGCTACCTTCATGGGACCCTGTGGAGAGGGTCTGCCGGGAACGGGAGGCCACGCCTGATTGATTATCGGGAGGCTGGCACCGGGATTTGGAGGTCCAGTGTCCATTACAGTTACACATTTGCCAGCGGCTACGGATGGAGGGCTTGTCTAGACCTATCACGTTACTGAAATTACACTCCACACAGGGGACGACAGCTGTAGCAGGATAAGCTAGGCCCGTCACAGAGCATATCATTAGTGGTGGTAGCATGTGTAAACAATGGAAATGTTAAAAAAGAAACAATACAGCTTGAACTTTAAGCTCTAAATCAGCTTCAACAACAAACACTGCCCCAACTGGAATGCAAAAGATGAATCATACACAAGTCTTTATTGGATAACAAAGCCACATGGTTAGATTTAGAAAGCACTGATGTCTGTGACAGTGTAATTGTAATCCTTGATTTGTTTGTCCTGTCTTGAGCATGTGGTAGCAATTTTATGACCTTTCAAGGCAACTAAATCACACTAAGTTTCAAGTGTGCTTCATAAACAGTGTGAATCAACATTGTAATGCAATACTTTATAGACAAATATTGTGCCCCACAGTGTAACCAGCAGACGCTCTGCAGTCAAGCCTCAGTATCAGTGCGGCTCAGTGTCCTTGCAGTTTCCTTTATTGACAGAGCTGATTAAGTGCTTGCTGATCCCTGTCGGTTCAGAGAAAACCCCAAACATCCTTTAATTAGCCAAAAAGTAGGACTAATCTAGGAACACACTCTCCCTCCCAGGAAATAATAATCACAGAAAGCACAATGTATCCCATGACATGAAACAGACTCACTGAACGATGTCTGAATAACAACCATATTTTACCACCTTTACCAACTCCTTGAGGACGCAGGCATCCTTGACAAACTTTTTGTCTTTGAGAGGCTGTAGCAGGCTCAAGTTTAAAGCTACAGTGAGGTGAGGTTGTTGGTTTTATATGAAACTAGAAGACACAATGATCCAAAAGTACAAACCACGTCATGACATCTTGAAAGGAGCTAAACAATGCTAAAAAATGATGGTAAATGTTAGTGAGGGAAAACAGATACAAGCACCTCTGACAGAGGATATCTAGGTTCTAGATATAGAGATAACCTCTAGTATTATTATGCTAATAACAACATAAAATAGATTTGTTTTTTTTAAATTAAACCACACAAACTTGAGAGATAAACGTCTGCCTGCTAAACCTTAGAACACTGCAATAGTTAAAAAACAAATAAGGCTGGCTAAGAGCTGAAAAGTCCTGGCTCCAAGAGGAGAAAGGCACAGTGCCTGGGACCAATCATACCATGTTATCTGATGTGTGAGTATGTGCGTGTGTCTTGTCTGTCTGGATCTTGGTTCTTTCTGGATCACTGAGGGTGTACAGAGGGAATGAGAGCTGGACCAAAACCTGTTGACCGCTCTTATCAGTGCCACCCACATATTTGAGTGCGATGGGGATGCTACCTGGAGCCTTTCCCCCTGAACTGTGATGGTAATCAGTCTGTACCCAGCTCAACAGCAAACTGCAAGAAAACAGATTGGAAAGACGTCAAAGTGAGACAGGGCTCTGGATAATGATCTTTGAGTGATATGGCAGAATGGCAGGACACGCTGGGGAAAATAACAGCGTTGAGGCAGGATCTGGTTCAGCAGGATTTAATCATTCATGAGATTATGGTCAAATGTTAGTTGAAATTATTTTTTGCAAAACAACGTTTACCTTTTTTTTTTCTTGTTGGTGCTGTCATTATTAATGGTAATATACATGTAGGTAGGCACAAATAATAGTTTGCAATATCACTTCAATTTAAATAGCCACACAGGCAGTTGGAGTTTCTTTTGTTTCATTTGTGATTTGTGATTCAAATCCTTCCTTCCTCCTTTGCTACTTTTAGTTTTTTACCCGAGCAGCAACCTCCGGCCATTACACAAAGACATGTGGAAGTGACTGTAACCTGTGTTTCTTCTAATGGCCAACAGGGGGTGACTCCATTGGTTGCAAAAAAACATTTTAGAAGTAAGTGAATGGGAAAATGACCCTACTGCTTAATAGATTAATTACCTCAGTTAACATTCTTATGAGTTCATGCAATACAGCATGATGTTATGAATTTTAATTTTGAATTCTGATTGCTTCTTGATACGTAAGATAGAAAGCTCGCATAAGCGTTAGCTTATGACATAGCATAATTCAGATAACCCATCAGTTCTGTGCATGCACTGGTTGCAAAGAAAAAAACAATATGGACAGTGCATAAACCACGACTGCAACAGACAAATGTCAGTTCAAGACTTCGAAACAAGAGCACACAAACAAGTGGGTGATGTCATGGTACTACTTAATAATATTTTAATATAATATAATTTCCTGGAACTCACAGGAGAAAAAAGATTTCTAGTAAGCCCCAAGGCAAGTTTAAATAAAAACATTGCTGGCTTTTTGTGTTCAGCTTGTCTTGTGTGTGAGTCCTGCTCTTATCTTACTACATGCTCTCGCCAGCTGTTTGTGCCTGGTGAGCTCCTCCAGCTAGTCACTTATGCAGTCAAAGATATCTGCAAATTCCAGCTGATAAAACAATCATCTGCTCTGCCTCACCCTGATTCAGAGCCAGTGGCTATGTTTGATGTTTGCCTTTGGTAAACTGATTAGAGAAAGATGGTAGATTCAAGATATCACTGGCCCCTTATGTTTATTTTCTACCCTATCACCCGACTGCATCCCCAGACAGGCCTCTTGTTTTGAGTTGCTTATTTTTGCTCTACAGTTTGCAGCAACTGGGGAACTAGGTGGTTGTTTTAGTGCCAAGCTCTACATTAACGCACATGTGGTGGTGGCCTGTTAGCAGGGTGCAAAAGGCCACTTCAGCATGTGACAGAAGAAACATATGGAAAAATGTTCAAACTTGATACCTACACCGTTGAACCAAAGCTGGGGGAACAGAAAAGAACAGGATGAGGTCATTGTTTTGGTAGAGCTTAAGTGGCAAAACACCAACACCTTCAGGTCAATAGTCAACTGACATAAATATATTTTGCCTTGTAATCCCGAGGGGTTTGAAGCATGGATGAAATTTGAGCAGCATAGCTCCCTCTGACTGTAACTCATGTGTTCTCTTACTCTAGAAGATAATATCTTTTTTTTTTTTTTTTTTAGAAAATCTAATTTAATTTTGTGTTAATGTGAACATTATTCTGCCATTATTTAAGGAAACCAATACCTGCCGACATGCACAGCCCCAACCTCGAAATACAGGCTTGACTTGCCAGCCAAGAACAGTGACTTTACTAGTCCTGTTCCAGGACACTGGATCTGATCCCGGGTTGTCTTTCATTTAGAGGCCCACATGGGTGAAAGAGAGAAAAAAGCCTTCTGCTTCTTTGATCAGAACCACTGGAACTGAGGAGATCATCACATTTTTCTTCAGACAAATGTGAAAAACACTTTTGAAATAAAAAAAAAATATGTATTTATTATCCAGGCAAACCATTGTCAGTGCTGGTCTTTTATGGAAAAGCAGAGTTAGGATTTATGAAACAAACAGCCCACTGTCTCAAAAGAAATGTTGAGCAAAAGTCCAGAGTCTGAGAAAAAATGTTGTCAAGTCCCAACCAAGCCAACTAAAACCATGGTGGTTGATTTCTGGGTCGGTATTATTTCAGGTTTTATAAAAAATAACAAAGAATGACAAGTTCCTCTTGAAGTGGGACTTTGGTCTAAATGGACCAAGGCATCACTGTGTAGTTTAGAAAAAAGCCTGCTGGAAAAAAAAAAAGACTTTCTTCTAAACTCTAAACTCTTTTCTAATGGAACACATTTACAATTTCATGAATTTTATATGACAGAGGTAGAAGTACAATGAGACTGAACCCATCATGATCAATACTGGTGATTTAACTTATTTATGACCATTTACAAATATATTAGACTTAAATGACTCGATTTAAACATCCCTTTTTGGACTTGTCTATTTTCACCTTAGTATTTTGATCACATGGCTTGTACATCACTAAAATACAACTCAAAATATTATTGTGGTTATTTCCAGTTTTAGGCTATGTGAATGAATATTTAGAATATTTTTCTCCTTTTGGTTTGTTATTTTACAGTGACGGAGAGTCTTGAAAATGTGAGCATATCCTAGTCTAGGCACTATGCACAGTCACTACTGAGGTGTTCTGTTGCACTTAATAACTCAGCGTTGGTGTGTAGATTGGCCCAGAGCCAAAGTGTGTATTCTGAGTCAGGTCCAGCTGTGCATTTCTTTCTGTGGATAACAGTTCATAGCCTTTAGCTAATGCCCATACTGAATGGGTTCACTGGTGCAGGCAGGAAACAATTCATTGCTCTCACGTCTTCATTGAAAATATGGACAAACTGCAAACCACGACTTTCACACATGGATGTGAAAGAGATGTGAAGCAGGCCTCACACATCGTAGCTGCCGAATTTGTGTGTGCCTGTGTGTGTGTATACTGTCTCAAATAGACCATGTGATCCCCTTTGTCTGCATTAGAGTATGCACACCATGTGCAATAGCAGATTTGTTCCCTTACCTGGTCAAGACTGAGTGTTTGCAAATGTTATTAAGGAGTCACTGGGGCACACCATGTTCTCCAACAGCCCCTCAATCCAGACATCCAGTCCAGCACAGCCAAAGCTGAGCCACAGTCACCTCTTGTGCTGCAGGCCATCATTCAAGACAACCAAATACAGTCTGTTCTGTGGCCCAGACACCACTTCCTCCACCATCAGCAGAGGTGAGGAGTAGCGTTCCGAGAAAATCTACATAATCACAGACTGACCAGCCACCTCTCTGCTGACTTTGAAAATAAGCAAAGGATACACATGGAAAAGCAAATACGGAAAAGACCCATTACCAAGAGTGAAATCAATTTGGACGCTTGCAAATAGACTTGCACTCATTTATAGTTTGCTTGCTGGTACTGAAGGTGCTGTCACCTTTGGACAGCAACGGTAGCAGTTTCACATTTAAATGCTTCACAAAAGGGCTTATTTAACGCTATCCATTTAAGAGGTTGTCATTTAAAGGTCTCAGGGACTAATCTAACATTTAAGTTTTATTTCATGATATGCTCTCATTAATTGTTTTAGGTCTTAGGCCCACTTGTCCCAGATGTGTTGAGCCTAAAAATAATATAATCAATGAATCTAGTTGTATACTATAGCTATATTTTAGCAAAGATATCAGTGATTGGCACAATTTGAGTATATAGATGGAGAGTAGAGAAAAAGATTTTGCAATGAAACTAGGATGCTGTTGGAATTCAAGTCTTCTGAATCCAAAGAGACTCATCAAACTATGCAATGGAGCAAGCTATAATGATATAATGATGATTTGTTTATAGGAAGAAAAAAAAATTCAAGGAACCTTTGTCTAACTTTATGCTTTTCTTTGTTTCGGTTTGCTTTAGAAATAAGGAAAATTTCAAGCATTGGACTGGAATTGGTCAAGGATTAATAATGAAGATCTTTTTTCACAGCCTCTTACGTAAGAGTATCCTATCTTACCCTATTGATCCTAGATAGCCTTCATTTCAAATTCTAATCTTATTTTCCATTCGATAATAAATCATCCAGTCACAGAGGATTACAGATCAGTGGCAGACTGTGGCAATGACACCAAAGTGTGAGGCACTGTGTGCTCTCTGACACAGTCCTGTTGAAGGCTAAGCACTAAGGAAAAGGATGCTTCTGTCCGAAAGGGCCACTCTGTGCCCACGACCCAGATGGAAATGTAATCAAGGACCAGAGTGGGAGTGGGGATCTTATCTTATCACCAGCAAAAACCTCCACTCACAAAACCGCCTTCTACTGGGCCACCTAATCTCAGCCAGAGATGAAGTGACCTTCTGCAGCCAAGGCTGTAGGCAGGGGAACAGACAGCTGGATTTCTGCCTCCTCCGCAAAAGTCCTCACTTGACCATGGAGGTGATGGGTTACCAACAGCTGGATAAATTGACGTGAAGAGATGGATTTCACAGATTCTCAACGAAAGGTTTTACTGGACTATCTGTTACAGTTATGCTGTAAGATAATTATTCTATACATCTGTTAAGAAAGAAATGGCAAGTAAATGCGGCAAATTTTTAGACGTAACCACAGAACTATGGGACTTTGGGTGT
>JAOWBC010001052.1:25495128-25515895 GCA_028566105.1 Hypoplectrus providencianus | reverse complement strand
CCAACCCCCCTTCCTCCCAAAGGACCGCAGCCTAACCATGTCATCAAGACTCACTCCCACAAACACGTCTGAGGGCACTCCAACTCACTTTTTCCCCTCACACGCAGAGAATAACAAACAACTGCCAGACAAACGAAAGAAAAACGAAGCTCTTTCTGGGAGACTGCCAAAAGATTACAATACGCACTGGGCAATGATCTGATTTTTAAAGTTGCTTTAGAATACAAAGGAAAAGAGAGGCATGTGGTTATAAAGGGTACCACATGGACAGAAAAGTAGGCCAGTCAAAGTTTTATGGTAATGTTTCTGCTGAGCTGATGAGATGTCATATTAATCAGGCAGTCTGATTAATACTTTGCTCCCAACAGGACACATTCACGAAAAGATTTTAATCTTCCCCTGAAGATGATAGATTCCTGATGAAGATTTCAGATTTTCATCACATCAGTATTTTCAATGCATCAACAAAAAGTATCACGTTAACTTATCCAGTCAAATGATAATTGAATTTTATGTTTACCGGATAAGTTGATTTGACTTCAGACTGTCTGAATATCGCAATATTGCTTAAGTGTTGTCTTGTCCCAGTTTCAAAGGCTGCAATAAGTGATGTCATTTCCTTAACAGTTATGTGTCAGTTAAATCAAATCAATGAGCTGAAAAACCATTAAAAGTTCCATGGAGCCTTGAGGATCTACAGAGTTTTATGATAATTATCAGTGGGGTTGTCACAAAAAGCATCCCCTTTCACATTTTGCATAGTTAATTAATGATATTCTAATTTAAAAAGCTTTTGGTTTTGTTCTATCCAGGACTCTGAAAAGATTGTGCAGTGTTGTGAACATTGCAGCCTTTAGGGGCAACTTGTGGGGATTTAGACGTTTACATCCAGTATGAAAACTGGACTGTACCAAAAACTGAAGTAGACTTCTGTTTAACATAAGTTGTAGTCGACGAGTTGAGCTGCTCAGACATTTCTCAAGCCACAAAGCTCATTCTTTACGGATGATAAAGTAGGACAGAGGGCGGGAGGGTCTCTTTGACAACGTCTCCAAAATATAAACAATAGCAGGCAATATGCCTACTAAGTCAACACCATTGTATGGGATTGACATATTGTGATATTTACATAAACAAATGTCACAATAGTGATGAACCTGGTGTAGTCTATTAAAGAATAAATTAACTTCTGTGAAAAATTGAGTGTCGCTGCCTCAAAATAATTACATAGCAGACAAAAGCCTTCAGCACAGTCATTTGTCCTATCAAGTTAAAAGTGAGTTACTAATCCTATCACATATGCTATGACTATTAGCCCACGATGGACAGACAACAAACAAAAAAGGCTTCTGACCACTTCTTTGTGTGTCGTCTGTCACCTTGCCTGTCTGCCTCTATCCCCCGCTTCCGTCCCCCCTCCTCCAGCCATGTTTCCTCGGTCATCGATGGAGTACAGACTGTGTCCTGTCCAGCTGCTACGAGTGCCTTTTAGCTGGCCAGGCCAAACGCCCACAGCAGAGGAATGAGAGACACTGTTGTTTAATGTGCCTGAAAAACAAGTCCAGCCAGACACTCCGCAGACTATACCACCAATACCGCATAACCCAACAGATACAGCCAAATCTGATGTAAAATCTGATACTCCAGCTGTAACAGTAATCTCTAAAATTTATTGAACATCTTTAGAGAGATGAGAGTACCAACTGTATAAAAGATGAATGGCACAGAGTGTAACCCTAACTATATCCTATGATGAAATATGCGAGAAAAAAAGTCTGTTGTGTCCATCTAGACCCTTTTGTAGATGCAACTTACTGCTTTTGATACCTCAAATTATTGTGGAAATTTACTGTGCAATTGTATTGTGGTAAGCTAGTCGGTAATATTTCATAACCTCATCTAAATTACATGAAAATGATCCATTAGCAGAAGTGCTGCCGGGTTATTAAAGTGCTCTTTTGAGCTGAAATAAAGAGGAGAGCAAAATATCATCTGTGATTTCCAAAGTTTTGCATGGTGCATGACATCAATCTCAATTCAGTCAACTAAGTCATACTGGAATATACTAAGTAACAGACTGCCAAACTACAGTATAAGGCACAAGCTCTGAATGAGCAACAAGCAAATCTTTGGGGAAAGCTAAGATTTATACTACTGAGAAAAACAAACAAGAAAGAGTTGAAAAAAGTACAGAATCTCGGTAAATATTTAAATATTTGCACAGTTAACATTCACATTATAGTAATTGGGAGTTTCAGCTTTTTGAAATTCAACACACTCCTCTTATAAAATTCAAACCTGCTCTTTCTGCTCTGCATGCTGGGATATGTGACCAGTTCAGCCAGGGGAAAAACACACTAAAAGATTAAACAATCCAAACTCAACTGGGTACCAGCTTGTTATGCTCTGCGGTTTAACGCATGCACACACATACAAACATCACGTTGGATTGGGAGATGTAACAGAGCTCAGTGAGATGTCCCTGACAGCTGGTAAACTAACAAAGGATCAGAGAATGGTCAGTTTAATTTAAACCAATAGGTTGTATGATATGATTCTCATCATTACGTGCTATCCAGAATCCTGCAGATCAACTCGGGACATGTCTATGTGTCCACAAGCAAACAAAAAGAAGCCTTAAACATTACATTTGCTCTTGTAAAGTGTGAGGACAGCCAAACAAAGTCAGCCGACATCTGTCACAGGTGTAAAAACCACATCTAAGAGTGTAAGAGGAGTTTGTGGTTTTAGCTGTGAAAGTAAGAATCAGAGGGAGATTTCAGGGTGGAAAAAATGACTTTCCTCACCATTTTCGGTTTCTACTCCAGTTTGCCCAAAGCACTTCATTTTAATTCTCTTCAAGTGGCTACAATGATGACGACACATGCTTAGCTGAAGCTTAATACACATAAAAGTATAGCTGCATGAAGATACTGAAACAAAAGAAACCCTACTATATATATAATTACTAACACTGCTACCATAATGATTTTATCCACCACATAAATAGCTAAAAAATATGAATATAAGGTTGTTTTTTTTTTAGAAAATCGGTGTAGGTATCTGACTAAGAGTCATTGAAGAAAAGCTCAGTTTTCTAATGAAAATCCTGTGTCTTGACATAACGGAAATACATAAAATTAAGAGTGAGTGGCAGTCAAACTACTGTTACTACTGATACAAAGTGAAGTGAAGTGAAGTGAAGTGAAGTGAAGTGAAGTGAAGTGAAGTGAAGTGCTGAAGTTTCAGTTTAGGTGGTTGAGGTTAAGGTTTCGCTCTGAAAAAAAAGAAGGCTTATCATTTTAAGTGAAGGTGCCTAAAAAGTTGAAGACACAACCCAAGCATTGAAAAACAGATAAAGTGAGCTAGAAGTGTCACTGAAGTGTATCTAAATCAAGAAAACTCTTAGTTAAAGAAAAAGATATCAAATCAGTCATACTGTCAGTTAGCATGTACTTGTCTAAAGCACTTGCACTTGTAATAACAGGAGTAAGATGAAAGCAGCTGAAATGTTAGTCAAAGAGTGAGAAATGAAAACAGCCTATTTGTCATTTAGAAGGAAAAATGAAATCAGATGAAGTGTCAGACTAATTCAGAGTAAGAGTTAGAGTAGTTCAGTTGAAGTGTTATTTGACACATGGGAGCTCTGGAAAATTTTCAAATGTGGACACTGAAAACAAACATATTTTCTCCTGCTTTTGCATAGAAAGGAGGTCAGAAAGTATGGATGGGTCAAACAAACATGGGACTATAACCCAGGAGACCAATGTCTGGGTCCCATATAATCTTTTTTTAATTACTTGTGTTTAATCACTCATGTTAACATAACAAAGGTACTTAATTTAACTTTTTTTTTTTACTTATATACTGATTTTGCAATATGCACATGGAGGTTTACATCCATAATACTTTTTAGTGTTGGTCCGTCCCTGCACAGTTCATGATCTGTCTCCCTGAAGTGAGACTCATTCTACAAACATAATAAGGGCAAGACTGTCAAAGACTTGTGAGTGACGTGCACCTTAATGTTCCTCTTTTTCTTCTTACAACAGTTAAATGTTTGTCTTCCATCACTAAATATACAGACACTGATTCGAAGAGAAACATTGGATTTAGTATTTCAAGACCATGTGCAAAATGATTTTTTTTCTGTATATGCTATTAATCAGTCTTTTATTATTTTACATAGCTTAAAATGAATTAAGGCTTAACTGGTATGGTGTTGGAGGTAAGACAGGAAGTGAACATAATAAATACAAATTAAGAAGGGAGAGACTGTACAAATATTCACTTGTGATATATTTAAACAATTTGAGGTCCAGACAGTGATGTCACTAGACACTTTCACATTCTTTGGCAGGCTCCTGTTGGACTCTAACCTTTCTATGATTTCATATCTCTTTCAGTCATGTTTTATTCTAAAACCATTCAAAAAAAGGAGATGAATGGAAAGTTCTTTCATTGTCACACCTTCTTAGGCTTCTAAAAGTGCAACCACATTGCATTCTAAATGAACAAATACTAAATAAACACACAATAAACTGATGTACTGTAATTCTTGAATATGATTTGTCTGAACCAGATGTTTTAACAACTACAAAAACATAAACAAAACTGGATGGAACAGGAATTACAAGATTGTTTTTGAAAGTAGTGTAGTAGATGAAAGGTGCCGAGAGCTGAAAAGAAATGATGCTGTTTATAATGTGTATTGTTCCAACGTTTCATTATTTGTGTTCTTCCACTGAGCCTATGTGTAAGAGCACTAACATTATGGAGTAAATACTTGACGCTGATGACATATTATCACACATTTTGAATTAGTCATGTGGATGAATGGAATGGAAAATATTTTAATGAGGAGATGATTAGATTACAAAAAAAGTAAAACTGAAGAATGCACTTACTGTTGGCAGTATCAGATAGTGAAAATAAAGACAAAAATGGGGTTGAAGCTGTTACATTTGAGCTGTAAAATGTCATATAATAAAGAAAAGAGTCTTTTTTAGTTTTTGAGGTTTCACGTCTTCAAATGTCTTATTTTCCCCAACAAATAGTCACAGGGAACATTAAAAAAAATAACACACAAAATATATTTACTTCACTTTCACTTTGCTTTAAAAATGATAATAAATAGCAATCAAGCAATTATACAATTGCTTTTTAAAAATTATTAATCATTTCACATCTTGACAAAATGATCATTAAAGGTCTGGTTCAACACCAACTTTAATTCAGGACATAAAACTGGAACATAGACCAAGTATATTCATCATTATATTTCAAGTTGAAGTATTACCAAAGTACACAGGAATCTCTCGGTTAGGTGCATTTGTCAATACACTCCTCTCCTTTCTTACTCGTGATGAACGCCTGTTTCCAGAGAATGCACTCAGTTTCCTTCCACACTGCGGCACTCTGCCAGAGTTTGGGTACAGGAAGTGATGTCAGTGTGCCAGTTAGGGACAAATCTGATATTCCCACAAAGCCATTTCCGAAGATAAACAAACAGAACCTCTCCCCTGTGTGTGTATACACATCCTCACATGTCGAGTTCCCAGTAACCCGTAGCATGTAGGCTAACTGCATTTTAAAATACACGTCCAATAATTCAAAGACGAAATAAGGCCAATTTAATTACAATAAATACAAAGTCGAACAAAGGGGCCTCTTTGTTTCTTTATCTCTCATCCCCACCTAAGATATCCCAGTTCCCATATGAACTACAGGATTAAATGAATCCTCTGGTCTACTTTCTTTTTACTGCAGGGCATGATTCCCATGGACCACGAACTATGCAAACCAGTTGAGGGAACGTAATATTCTGCCCGCTTTTGTTTTCCTAAGGGGCTTTGGACTAAAGAATCACGAGCTCTGCTGTGTTGACATTAGCGCAGCCCACTCACCCCTGAACCTTGAGCCACTACTACAGGAAGTGAGTAAAGCCTTTCATATGGGTAGGGTAGGTTCACTTCATCGGCCCGCCTATGAAAAGGATTTATCTCTAGGACTGTTAAATTGGAGGCAAAAGAGGAGGAAACTGGAATGAGATGAAGGGAGGAGAGTAAGGGTGAGCCCCAACTCCATTAAGGAAGTCGTAAAGTCAGCCATCAAAGTGTGAAACCTGAAGTCAGATATCCTGCAAACTTGTCTGGAACTCAATATCCCAAAACCCTTTTTATTGGTTATCAACCATAATCTTGTCAGCTGGCATATAATTAACAAAACAGCTAAAAGATGGAGGTTTCAAAAGATTTAATCTGTGTGGGAGGTATGGAGCAAACAAAAGCGAAGATATGCAGTCAAAGCTTTTTGCCGTTTGTAAGTATGTTAACAGGTGTTCAGACTAAAAAAGACATCCCTGTGGATGTGAAAACTTTAGCAACAATGAAGGCACTGAATACAAAGGAAACTGGAAACTGGTGCCATTAACAATGAATTTCTCGCATTTGCAAGGGCGTATGTTTGGTATAGGGCACAATAAAGGAAAAGCATGAATGCCCTTAACTGCATAGATATACATGTCTACCAATGTAGACAATAATTCAATACTTATCACACTTTCAATCATAGTTACCAAACACAAGAATAAGCCATTGTTCAGACTGCCAGTCCAGTCCAGGTGGATTTTCAAATAGTCTGGACAGCAAAACACTTGAAATGAAAATATTGAAGTTTTGAAGGTTTGAAATACAATTCCATACACTCTGGCCACTCACCTCAAATTTCAGAGTCTTCTGCAGCAGCCACAGAACAACATAAAATGACAGTGTCAAAGCCAGAGTAACTGTAGATGTAGTTATTTGCAGAGTGTTATGGAGGACAACAGTCTGTGGGTTGACAGCGAAATACATTTTCTGTGTTTCAACTTGGCACTTGGCCTTGTGACGTAATTTGAAGCCAGAGTCTGGGCAGTAAGGATCAACTAGTGGTGCCTTGGTGGAGAGTTTCTGCCCAAATAACAGGATAGGGATGGGATTGATGACCTTTAGTGCAGCCAGCCACCAGGGGGGATCAAGATGTTTTGTGTGTGTGTATATATATATATATATATATATATATACACAATCTGTGATCTGGATCTATGCACATCTTAATGCTAATGGCATGCTACAATGCTCACAGTGACAATGCTAACACTGAGGTGTGGCAGATGTTAGCATAGCACAATTGCTTTGAAGCCCTAAACACACTGTAGATGCCATTTGTTACTAGGAATGTTTTGAAATAGTAATGTTTTAAATATAGTTCACCACAGTTGTCCTATTTATTATGAGGTTGGATTTCTCTCCATATTAAATTTGCAACTGCTCCACCAACCTTAGCCATGAAAACAGGATAGCTGCTTTGTTTCAATGCCTCTATTATGCACAATAATAGCAGCAGGTAGATATGTAACAGATCGAAAACAACATTAAAAGGCTCTGTTTAATAGAGAGAGTCAGTGATATATATGTGCAATGAAAGGTAGGTAAAATATTTTGCCGTTACTGACAGTGAGTCCGGTTATTTGTCATTAGCCCTGACAGATGCAGTGGGCACCTGTTGGTAAACCATCACGCTTAGTTGGAAAAATACTTGACCAATTACAAGGCAAGCAGAGGAGATGGAAGTGGGAACATTTCTCTCTACCTCTAAATGCAGACATAAATCAGAGTGCTTTGAAGAGATGTATGACAAGGCTGATTCCCAGAGGAACACAGGAGCCACTGTGTAAAGTGAGACAGCAGAGCATGTGTGCGTATGACTAAAGACTTTACTGGCTGTTCTACCACTGTATGTCTTTACTGATGGGTGCTGACATGTGCTGTCTGGACCGATATTATCAAAGAACAAAAAAAGTTGTCAGCACAGTCACGGAACAAGGACTGGCTGTTCATGTAGCTAAAAAAAAGTCAGTGGTTAAGACTAACCATTTGGACAAACTGGCCCAGTATCATTAAACTGCATAAAACTGAATATGTAGTCAACTAAATAAGAATGTTTACATTAAATATGTGTCTTAATAATTCCTTTTGAGGGTTTAAATTGATATTTATTAAACACTGCTGCACCCTGACCAGCACCAGAAGCTAAGGTTTGGTTGGTAATGACAGAAAGAGTGTAAAATGTGATACCACCAGTGTAGTGGCACTTCCAGATAATAGCTTCAGCAGAACAGGACTTTAAGTGGACCGTATCGGCCAGCAGCTCACACTGCACATTGCAGTACTTAGCAGGACTAAAAGAACCCAAGCAGAAGTGCCCTTACTGGTTAAACAAAGAAACAGAGAGAAATGTGTACCCTGCTGTTCCAAGAGCATCTCACTCATCAATCACAGATGCCTGCAAAAGCCATGTTTTCTGACAGCAGCTTGGTGGGGGTTCAGGAGGAGCCACTTTGTCTGCATTCACAAAGATTCAACCACAGTAGGGGATGCAAGGAGCTGTGCCCCAGAGGTCACTTATGTTGTCCAACTTGATATGAGCCTCATTTCATTTGTGTAGAATCAGAAATCCTCAATGTAGAGTATTTAATAACACCCACCAGTAGTGATGGAAAGTCAATGCGTTGGACAGGCTGGGGTAAAAGGTTAGCTGAAAGCCTGAAGGATGATCATGATGTGCAATAACACTTGTAAATTTCATACATGTCATGTCGATGGGATGATCCAGATCAGAAAGAAAACGACTGTATTAATAATGAAAAAAAGGCATTATACTAATGTAAAGTTTTATGATTGATGTGGGAAGTTCTCTGAGAGGTTTTTGAAAAATTTGTTGGACATGTATACACCAGAACGAGAATAACTAGCCAGTAGTTGGCAAATCTGGTGTAACAATGCACGCACTCCATAAAAAGCAGGAAGGATAAACATACTTTTAAATATTATGATAAACTAGCAGATTATAGGAACAAAGACAACATTTTGTGCATATTAACATGCTTCATTTAATTACTTTAATTATGGCAGTGCTCTCTCAGTCTGATCTGTTTAGTCAATTTATCATTTTTTATAATTATACTTTTTTATATTACACGATGAATGACTTATTTACAGGAATTAAATGAGCTGAAGTGGTTCTCTTACACTCATTTTTGTGTAGAAACCAAGTTGGTTGGCGAAGTTAGCTTATTGCTCAGTCCGTAAAATCATATGAGTGTTAGTAAACTATGAATTTCTTTAATCAAGGACGGCCCTAGTTCACATATAACAACCAAACTGACACACCCTTCCATGCCCAGGAAAAAACAACTGATAAGCCTGGGCTCACTTATTTTTTAAACCCATGTGGAAAGCATTTAAATTAATAACAGCAAGCACATCGATGTTTTTTTTTCTTATTTCAACATCAATCAACTGGTAGACCAAAAAACATGTCCTTGCTGTGGTCCTGTGATATTTAACATAAACATCATCACTCAGATGTGATAACAGGGGCCTTTGAGTAGCAGCAGGTTGCCATCAACAGAAAGCAAAGAGTGAAACAATGCTGGGCCTTTGTGCCAGTGTGTGAGCCCAGTGTGAAGGAGGCCAGGGAGGTGAGAAAGGGCAAGGCGGACAGCGTTTTCACACAAGCTGGAAGGGACTACATTCCTCTGGAGTTCTTCATCTTCAGGAAAGGGAGGGCCAAAAAGAAGAAGAATGACTTGTCAAATGCCATGCTGCCTCGTGTTTTAACACGTACAAAGGATGCTTGGAAGGCCTCTTTACTGGACAGTTAACAAACGGAAAGTGTGATGAATAATAGGGTTGTTTGAATAGTCCCTGGCAATAAATAAATATGCCATAAAAGAAGTACAGTAAAAATACAAAGATAGCAGATGATGCAACACAGTGTTATGCCCCTAAATTGCCACTTATATGTATTCTTCTTGATTTGTTTTGTCTTAACTTCCTTTTAAAATGTTTACTACTGGAGCTAGTTGTTACTTTATTACTACAACAAACAAGACCATGACAACTGACCCTATTACATTTTTTAAATCAAATTTTGAAAAACAAGTGGAAAAAGAGAGCATTTCAAATTGTGTGTGTGTGTGGGTGTTCTTGATCTAAACCAAATATCTGTTATTTAGGGCAAAGTAAAGGGCCTGCTGTCATTTTTTGGACAGTAACTCCTGTTTTCCAAAGGGCCTTTCCAAAATTGGGACATGGTCTTTCAGCAGGACTCATCTGGTGGAAAAGGAGTGGGGAAGGTGAGGCCCCAGGAGGGGGCTGGTCTGATGAAAGACACCACCTGGAAGGCTTCAGCTAAAATCCCATATTAGGACTTTTTTGCAGATAAAGAGTCATGTACAAAAAAGTTGGCACATTTGCAACATGATTAGGCAACTAAAGTTCCAAAGAACTCACTCTGGTGAAAAATGAACTGCACCTCAACTGAATATGACGCGATTACCCATCATATTTTTTTCCTTGCTGCTTCTGAAGGTTATCTGAAGGGAAGGATTCCAGTTTTGTACAATTACTCTCTCTTTCTTCAATGAAGTCACCCTCTGCATAACTCACTTACTCTAACTCTCCCCAGCTCCAGTGGCTCCTTTTTTTTCATGGGGATGTGAAACACAATGGAAAACGCACGATCACCCCAGCTGTCTCCCATTACTGGCTTTGACCGAAATTATTTACACGCCTGCTTACTGGAACTACGGAGAGAGGGAGAGAGAGAGGGAAGGGGGTGGGATTCAGTTTACTCCTGCAGATCTGCGTAAGCCTCCTATTAATGGGAGGTTGACCAGATATGATGAAGCTGGAAGGAGATATGAGTCTATTTGTAAAGAGCTGTCTGCTGCTGCTCATGCAGGCACTCTTTCCTGTGAGTGTGTCTACTTGAGAAAGTCACAGACGGAGTGATTTAATCAAAGTAAATATTCCACAATCCAATTTAAACACTGCTGTTCATTAAACCGGGTAATATTAGGGTGTCCTTTATTCAATAAGCAAAAGATATAAACAGTACCAGCATGGCCGTCTCCTCCTTGACAGCGCTGTTAAGATAAAGGCCCCGCCATGGGGGAGAGCAGACCTGTAATTAGACACAAACGGGACTCCCGTTGCTATGTAAACATCCCAACCACTCTGCCTAGCAGCACACAGCCTCTGTGCTCCTAGCATGAATCACAGGGCAACATCTGGTTTAGCATGCTGGAAGGGACTTTGTCGGTTTGGCACGCTGTACGTGTGTGGAGTGTGTCGATTTGGACCAGACAGCCCACGCCTGCGCCCGCCTCTCTCCTCCCCTTGGCTACCCCACCTCTCAGATTACAGCGGTTGCACAATACATTTTGGCAGTCCCCCTTTTTCTGGCCCTATAAAAGCATTGTGGATATAAAGACGGACCTTTTGCTCAACTGTAGGGGGAAAAAACATTAAAACCACTTTTGGCTTCACAGTGGCTGTTGTCTGCCAAAAGTATACAAAAATGCAGACAGAGAGAAAGTTGTTTACTTTACTGTTAAAAACATATGTGCTGTGAATATGAGCAGAACTATTCCCTTTCCAGTTATTGTTTTATTTAACAATCGTAAGTAAGACTGGTGGTTTCATAATGAATAGCTGAAGACAGAGCAGCACTAATAGCACCATCATTCATCAAGCCACCATAAGAAGAATCAGGAAAAGGCTATAGGAGGAGGAGAAAGTACTTCTCCAATCAATGAGACTGGTGTGTTTTTCAGTGAGTCACTAGCCCGGCGTTGTGCCTTCAGTATAACCAGCATCCTGCCGGCGCTGTTTCTGGCAAGTGCCTCAAATTAATACCTGGCACAGCTCCTGCAAGACTCTATTTCACTGTGAAACCCAAACTCAGCCCAAATGTCCAGAATATATCCTTCAGAAAATAACGCTTCTGGCAAGATGAGGAGAGGCAACCACAAACTGGTAGTAAGGATATGGAAGAAAAAGTTATAAACACGAAAAAAAATAGATTGAAGGAGCAGAACAGAGCCTTGAAATATGGACGTCAAGGTGCTTTCAGTCTGACTTTTAAGAGTTATGGGAGGCCCAGATCCTGGATAGCATTACGCTGAGAGAAGACTCATTGCAGACTAATCTAAACATTACGTAAGAGCTCTCCTGACAAGTTTAGAGGGCAGATGTGACTGTTTACACAGATGCTGCGAGATGATAGAATTAGACAAAAAGAGAGAAAGAAAGGTTAAAGACAGGTTGATGTGGCGTTGTTGAAAAAAAATGACAAAACTGATAAACTTACAGCTGAAAGTGACAAGTTAATTTGGCCAAATAGAGGTGAACGAATGCATTTTTATTTCAAAGACGCAATTATCAGACTGGCGTTTACCTATTCAAATGCTGCTCCAAGAGCATCTGGAGGTTTGTGTGTAAATCACTTAGTACTTGGCTGGCAGCGCACTTTGGGGGAAAGGGCATTTGGTTGTCTAACTGTAAATATCTGTCCCTTGTGACACAGTAAAACAATGTGTTGTGCCTTATGAGGAAGAATTTAGAGGAAAACTTCATACGTGACTTCATTGTGTTGGAGATCCTGGCATTGTGGGAGAAATGATGTTTGCTCTACCCACAGCACATACTGACTACACTGCTATTGTTCGAGTAAAAGTCAGCTCTCTGGTGTGCGGTTCAATCCTCTGGAGAACAGAGAACTCCTTCTGAAATAATAACCTATGGCGGCAGACAGAAAGCATGAAAAATGCGAAAACGTTTTTGGAGCGCTGGTTATGTAGCGTGCCTCCTACCGGGTAATTATTTCTGTGCAACCACGGAAAGACAATACGGGCTTTTGCAGATTAAAACTGGAGTGAGTTCAGGTCCAAAGCCATTTACTGTGAAACCAGTCTCTAAACAGGACATTTCACAATCAGAGAAATAGAAAAATAGGAATGTACACAAGATTCTTTGCGTGGTTCGTGCCAGATTGTTGCCAACTCTACAGATCTTTCTTCATACTGTAGGGCTGAGGTTTTGGTCAGTAAATTGGATATTTTGGTCAATGAAACCACTGCTGAATTTCAAAGCATATGTGGGCGATAGTAACTGCTCCTCTAATTCTTTTAGGCAACTCACAACAATAGTGATAATTGTAATTGTTCTATTTTAATTAGACTTTCTCATGTAATATTTGGAACCATAATCTGTTACATATTTGTGTCGACTTTAGGCCGCACTAGCAGCAGGACTTTAGCAGTGCTTACAGAAGTGTTTGTTTGTTAGTCAGCCAACTATTGGCATGATCGGCATGAGATTGGTGCAGAAATTAACGATCCCCACAGAATGCAACGCCTTGAAATTTCACCTAGTGCCACCAGCTGGTTAACATTTCTGGCATCTTAATGAATTAATACATTCATGTTCCACATTTATGTTACAGGACTCAGTGTAAATAAGTGCTGTATGGAATTAGGACACAAATTTTGTTTTAATTATACCATGCTAACATGCAAAATTGAGCTACTGAACATTATACCTGCCAAACATCAGCATGTTAGCATCCTCACTGAGAGTATGTCAGTATGGCCTTCAGCCAAAAGCTCCACTGTCCATAAGAAAATCCACACAGACCAATGATTCAGTGACTACAAAGTGGGCTGAATAACAGAATTAACATAGAGTATTTAGTCATTGCCTTCTCTAGCCAGAAATGACTCCAAAAACAAGAATAGCTATCTAACAAACATAGAGATAAGTGTGAGAAAGTAGTAAGGTGTCAGAGATACAAATCTTAAAACGTCATAAGTAGCATTACCATTTCTCAAAGTGAGAGGTTCAATATTTCTCATCATAAAGATTCATTTAACTGTGGCAATAACTGGCATCATCCTGAGCTTTACATTGATCAATATGACTGATAACAAACCCACGTTTCCTGTATTCACTTTGCAGCAGCTTGCTTGCTTGTTTCCTCTGTTTTGTTTGCCAGTTTAACGGCTATAAATTCTAAGGTACTTGGCAGCATCTGAGCCTCATTCCAATCAATATGACAGATACATGTAGACCTGCTGAGTGTTTGTGTTTTCAGATTGAACTTGTCAGCACTTTCTTAAATGTAAATCCCCCTAACTCACGACTCTGACAAGCACTGTCTAGAAAAGGCATGCTGGGAGAAACAGTGGAAAATCCCAGAGTATGGGCGAAGCTGTGGTTGACTGACAGCACAGCACTGCGAGGCTTGGTGCATTGTCAGTATCCATAGCACAGTCACATGGGTTCCACTGTGGCTCTTACCAGTGACAGATTTGAATGGATCTAAACAAAACATGGTTTGGGTAAATTCTCAATTCTGAGGATCTGGCTGCAAAACTCATGAAAATAATATTGTTTTTGGCAAGTGAACAACATACAAACAGTTTAACGCCTTTCTATGTGTCCAAAATCAGGAATTAATGGAGTCCGCAGAGGCACAGAGAAGCCAGAAATGGCCGACACATCCATTAGTTCCTGAGACAGGACACCTTGTCAGGCATTGACCCGTACTTGTATGATGGATAACTCTATTAGTTTCACACATAGCTAAGCAGACACAAACTTACCTGCAGATGCCAGGCAGCATATAGCCAGAAGTAACAAGGGAATGGGGAATCTTCTTGCCATCCTGTAGCTTCCAGTATGAGAAAAGTAGAGGATTCGGCCTTTCTCAAAGGTTTCGCTTTCTATGAAGCAGTCTGCAGGAAGTCAGCTTCCAGTCCAAGCTGCAAAGTGAACAAAAATAGAGAAAGTCAAGCAGATCGTATAGAACGTGGACAAACAGCAGGGAACTGGGCTCTGCTTAATATACCCTGTGGCTGTGATGAGAACAGACAAGAAGAGCAGCAGTTAGGAGACCAGGGGATTAATCCAGGAGGGTTAATTGGGGGTCATGCATGCTTCAAAGGGCCGTGCTGCACACACCTTCCTGCTGGCCACGGCCAGTCAGAGTGTATGAGGAGTGTGTGGGACGGATGACTGGCTTGCTGGGTGTGAAACACTTTGGAAAATGCCACAGGTTATTAACACACTTTAATTGAACGCACCAGGAAACGGCAAATGCTCCACTGGGGTTTTGAATAAACAGTTTAATACCACCAAGCTAATCACCATGACCTCCCCTCAGACTTAAGTAAGATAACTTTGCTTTACAATGATAATATAATGATCCCAAGCATTTTTAAGGTTATTTATCAAGGGATATCAGACTTCAAGCATCAACTGACATTGAAATTTAATTTTGCTGTGAAATTGAATATGACTATGCAAAGAGACCTAGAAATCATTTTATTCAAGAATAATAAACATTATTCTAAAATATCATGCATTATAGATATATATTCTAATAACAATATTAGATTATATTCTTCTTGTTTTTACCTTACCTACAGTCTAGGTGTGCCCCTGGAGCCCCCCAGAGGTGAAAATTCCTGTAGGCTTTTTTTTTTTATATCGCTTTTCAATATGCTGTAAAACACAATGCCCACGATGTTTTTCCATGTCATGCAGCACTATAAGGTATGTATACATTTGTTAATTTTAGGTCTGTTACATCCCAAAAAATACAAGTGCTTTCTCGGCTATTTTTTTAAGGGCTGAATAAAGGTTCAAAGGTGGATATGGAAAAATTATATTGTCCAAAACTGTAAAATAACACTAACTTCTCAAGAATCTTTTTCAACAGTAGGGGATGATTTGGTCTCTGACTATTTATAGATTGGCACAAGGCATGTTTTGTAGCCACAACCAAAACATTTTCTTTCAGAAAGATGTGGTCCACTGAAACAGTTGTGCAAACTACTTTTCTGATATCTGATTCTTATGACTACAACACTGTTACTGTAACTTGAGTCAAATGTCAGGCCCATGTGGTAAATGTGCTGTGACAGGAATTGCACATGGTTTAAAAAGAGCACTGTATGTGTGACAAGTACAGTACCACGTGGAAGATACAGATGTGCGCCTATGTGAGTTGTGGTGAACCGTAGAGGGTGTGTAGGAAGTGATGCATAAAGTACTAAGGTGCATCGCTCTGCAGTGCAAGCAGCCTGCACAGGACAAAAGGGGCTTTCACTGCTCGGCAGCTGCAGGAGCTGGGAAGTCATTTTGGAAGATCATGACAAATATTACACTTTCAGCTAGTCAAGGAGAGCCAGTGCCCTCTGTTTGATTTATGCCTCTCCTTGAACTTCATATCCTCACTGACTAAACGACGGTAAACTGTGTTGCAATACCCTCTGCGAGGCAAAAACTAAATCAAAGGAGAGCAGCTTCAGGACTGAAAGAGAGCAGTATCCCACTCTATTAGTAAAAGCTGTGTGTGCAGATTAAAAAATGTGACAAGTGTTTAAACTTGAAAGTTAAATTCAGGGTAACAGAGCTTAGCCTTTTCTAACTTGTTTTGGGTTGAGTGTACAGATTTTACTCCATGCCACGGTGCTGGTTTTGTTGCAGCAACAACTTAAATCACCTCATGTGACTTCTCTTCAACCCTGACCGTCTAAGCCGAGGAACTATTTCACCCAAAGAAGATCTGGAAAGTTCATCACAACAGGCAGACCCCAGACTGAACGCACCATACATTACTGAAACCAAGCTACATACTTGTGGTCACCTCAATGTTAAAGGGCTGGCTTACATCGGTGTCATCACGTATGCATACACCACTGTAAAGTGGTGTTCAGGTCCAGAGGGCAGAAACCAAGGTCCCATATGTGAAGAGATCAGGGTGCAACACAAAGGGCTGAGGGGCTGTATGTGTTACTGCATCTGATGCATCTGGTGTCAGAGCAGTAAGATGTTAAGACTTATTCTTTTGACACCAGTTTGCATCGTAAGTCATCTCGACATTCATGTGGTCATATGACTGTGAATGCGCCTTAAAAGAGCTCTACTTTCAGCCTCCCACTCGTTCCATGACAAACGTGCACACACACCGCAGCTCTAATTCTGACAGAGATGACACCATAGCCTAACACACTTCTGTGTGACATCCTGGACCTGATTGAGACACCTGCGCATGGTATGCACCATGGAAACTGTTTCTTGACCCAAATATCTGTGAACAGCGATAAAACAATTACTCAAAACTTAATGTATGTGACTTATAAGCATGAGCATTGATATCCAGTTACTTAAATTAGAGCTAAAGGGATTAGTCAATTGAGAGAAAGTGATATGCAGCTTTTTTTCTTATTTCTGGGGGCAAATATGGTTAACACTAGTTTGTAGGGGCATCTTTACTGTGATGCTATGCTGATTTAGGGTATTGATTAAGTAACTCAGTACTTTCTTCCATACCAAAATGTAGACGTAGATGTATGTTGTTTTTAAAAAAGGACTATTTGAATCGTTCTAGCCAATCATTACAATCGTTCTTAGGTATGATGTCTAATATGATCAATATGATGCTTCCAATGCTTCCATCCACTATTAACTAAAAAAAGAAAATGATTTCAGTTGAATAACTTTTGGAATTTGTTATTACTATCACATTAAGGGTACTTGAGTTGTTGGTACTAAGACAATACCCAGCTTTGTCCCCTTACGCACTGCTGGCGGGACAAATTAAGCATCAAGTTTGGCTTTTATCATTGTTTTTTTTTTTTTAAACAGTTTTCAACAGACAATCAGTGCATCAAAAATCACCAAAATAATCCAGTAATACTTCAAATATGAATTCTAAAACCAAATGCTACTTGCAGCTCTATATTAAACACATTCGATAATGTTTCCGTGTAAATATTCTTGAACTGGCTACTCAAATTCTTTTAATATCATTAAATATGCATCAATAGCCCAAGGTTAGCGTTAGTCCCTCAGTGCAACACATGAGATGGTTAACATTGTTAACAACTGCTAATTAATTTCATTCATCCACAGGCTGCTGTTTCTCCAGGGTCCTAAACACAACATGATCCGCTGTCACAGCAACACTGACTGACAGAATAAACACAGAGTAATTCACCTCCACCTCAGCTGTTAAGACTTTCTCCTGTCGTGTTCATTTGTCCTGCTTTCATGTAAAATATTAGAGGAGACGGGTCCACTGTCAGTCATGTTTCTTCCCCCAGGAGCGAGCGGACTGAGCGCATGCTGTCCTCTATCTGAAGGGAACAACTCTGTAAGCACGGGACACACTTTGTTTATCCGTGTTTCCCGTTTTCTGTTATTAAAAACAAAAAAAAAATGACAAGAAAAGTGGATACCAACATGCTCGCTAACAGCTTGTAGCTTCAAGCCGGAGAGCAAGAAGCTGCATGTCATCGCACTCAAGACACAGATGTTCAACTGGATTTATGGGCGGTAAAGTAAACACCGCTAGCTAGAAAACACTTTTTTTTTTTGTTTTTTACAGTCGTAACAGACACAGTTTACATAACAGTCCCTTGATAAACTATACTGTTTTAGAAACAAATTGACTCGTCAAAACGTTAGCTCTTCAGTACGTACCATGCAGAGTCTCCAGAAAATGCCAAAGTAAACTTGGTAGAAGTTAAAGTCGCTCCGGTGGATGCGGATATTCAAGTCGTTCTTCTCTCTGGTGGACTGTCAAACCATTCCGTTGTTTTGGGGAAAACGGCTTCGAAGTTGACGCGATATATGACCAAAGTGTTGGTAAAGAGCCCCTCTCACTTAAAGTTTTAAGCACTTTGCTACTATCTATCTGCCGTGTACTGAGGGGATTCATCTGGGGGCGGGGCGAAGAGGGAGGAGGCTGAGCTGTACGCGAGAGGGGCTGCTGCTGCTGCAGAGCTGCCCAAAGCGGGGTGCACGGTCTCCTCAGGAGCCCCTGCAACACTGAGAGCAGGTCCCCATATCACGTCTCACTTATGCATCATTGACATCTTATCCCCAAATGGATATTGCATGGGTGTGTGCTGAAATGTCTTTTCACTCTGTCCTGATGTACATAGAAACTCTATACATAACGGTAAAGTGTTATTGTATAGGGCTGCTATAGGTCACTCTTAACACAAGAGGGCCCATGGAGTGATCTGTATCTAAATGGGGGTCCTTGATGCCAGATTATATGAAGGTCTGGCAGAAAAAGAGTCTTGTTACAAATCACTGCACACTAACATATCTCAGCTGAGCACTTCATTGTGTATTTCTGCAGAAATACAGCCTAAATACATTGTACTGTACATCTTACTGTTTAACATTGATAGAAGGAATAAAGGGGGCAGAATCTGCATGGAAAATAAATGTTTCATTTTAAGGAATAAATCATTAGGTGCTACATTTAGGTATAAATACGATAGTGCTTTTACTTGCCTTGGGAATACATGCTTATTTACATATCTACTCCATCTTTATACATTTGAGAGACTATTTAAATGTTAATACATTATTGATTCAGGAGAAATTTATTACAAAGGCAACAGGGTCCAAAGTGTCAAAGTTCCTCTGGCCTTTACCTACAAGATGTCACCCCAAGAGACAAATATCTGCCTCGAAGAAATTCAAAAGGACAAACGACAACAAACATACAAAAAGGACAACAAAAACACACAAAACAACATAAAATGACACCACAAAGGGACCAATAATGACAACAATGACTCCAAGAGACATAAAACAACCAAACAGAGACAACATAATCACAGAGACCATGAAAAGTTGCATAACTACAGAGAGATGCAAAACAACAAAGACGGAAAGCTACCACAAAGTGCGTTTTTGAGAGACTGAGACAGAGACGGAGGTGGTGGGGTCATGTCTTTTCCCAGGGGCTCATTGTCTCATAATGGCTCCATGACTGCATTTACTTGACAGCAACAATAATGGATCACTTTATTAAAATACAATGAATTTCTAAAGATTAAAGCAGTGGTTTGCACACAGGCATCCTTCAGAACAAAACAAGGATGCCACAAGATTTATATTTCATTTGTGGATTGTACATTTTTGATCATGCGTTATTGATTATGTTTGATTGCATCAAAAACTGACCATTTACAAAAATGCACTTTATAGAAAATGAAAAACAAACATAAAATATATTACACCTTGTGTAATGATTGCATTCACGGGGAGCCATAGGAATAAATATCTTTGTTTAAAGAACATAATAATTGGCTTATAATGCTGTTAAAATTGGTGCCTCATACTAAATTCAACATTATAACACTGCTTACATTCTAACGCATCATTTATTATGAACCAATTTTATAATAATTCTCTCTGTAACACTCTGTAAAAGGGTTTTTACATACTTGAACAAATCTTGTTGATACTTTCACTTAAATAAGATTTGGTACACAGAACTTTTATTTATAGTGGGTGTTTGTTATATTTTGTCCGTATAACTTAAAGGTCAGACAAGTGTCTTACATATGAACAGGTAAGAGTGCAGTACTTTGCTTCAGGAAACTGCTGGTGTAAAGAACACTGAGCGCTGCAGGGATCAAACTTTTAAAAGTTTGGCTGAAGATGTGTCAAACTACATGCTTGTTTTTTGTTTTTTGTTTTGTTTTTTAGCTTTTCACTATCTGTATTTTGTGATTTTATCTGCATTTTGATTTTAAAACAACAGCATCAAATCCAGAAGATATTTATATTTATGTATACACACAAATCACAATGCACTTAACAAAACTGCTGATCGATTGTAACTTTGTGTAGGTTTTTATTTGTAATTAGCATCAATAAATAAAATGCAAATTACCTCTTGAGGATTATCCCATGAAAATAAACACTTGCAGAGCCTATTTTTGTCATTTGTATCATTGGTTTAATCATCTGCCTTGAGTTTTAGCACTGAAGCAGCACTAGGGGAAACAGTATCAGCACAATAGTGTGTGTAGAATTTGACACAAAACAGTCACTGTGGCAGCTTA
>JAOWBC010001052.1:25468388-25481943 GCA_028566105.1 Hypoplectrus providencianus | reverse complement strand
CACATGCTCTGTGAGGTAAAATTATTGTTATTGTCCTAAGAGTCTGATGGCTTTAAAAGAAGGACAGAACAGCTTTGATTGTTTAAAATGGGTTGTCTAACAAACAGGCAAAATAGTAAAAATAAATAGAAATTCAATTAATTTGGTTTCTTTAGGGGCCAAATATGTTTTGCTGCTGCCCCATTCCACAGTGGTACATTGCTTAGCCTCTGTGTCTGTACTCCTGCCCTCTCAAAACTGTGTGTGTGCAAACTGCAATCTACAGTTGGTAATACATTGACTGTGGGTAAGTATATAACAACTTAAAAAAAAGAAAAATATATCCCTTTGAGAGCTTTCAGCTTGTCTGCTCCTTCAAAGGTAAAGGTAAAAGGAAGTGGCTGGAAAAAATGGGTACAATGAAAAACAAACAAACAAACAACAAATGAGGGTAAAAAAAAGTGACTAAAGTTAGGCCATTTTAAAGCTTAGCAAGGTTTTCACTTCAAGCATAAACATGTATATTTATTTGAATCACAATGCTCATGTTAACCCAGTTTCTCCATGTCCAGGACTAACTACTAAAACTGTTGTCTTTTTTTGGACATATCCTATACCCCCCATAGTTAAAGGTCAATAAGTCAAATGTGAGCTGTACCTGGAGGTGACAAAGTCAGCTCATCATAAGTCTGGTCTGCTGGGTGGCCTTTGGTTTCTGCTACAGAGGACTGCTCAGCAGGAGGAGGCTGACATGTCTCAACTGAGGCTTTTATCAAATCCTTTGTCTTCAATATCTGCTTACCACAGACAGCATGCTTCACCTTAGACTTAAAGAAATGACAATATTGTAATCAACAAGGCTATCTTACCACAAATCTCTTGATGACAGTAAGAAAAAAGTGAATGTATTCACCTTCGTTTTAACCATTTGGCAAGAGTCTTTTCTGTGTGGCTTCTTTGTTGTTGGTACTGAAAGACACGCATAGTAATAATTCACAGTTGACAGCGTCAGGCGTGTAAAATATTTTTAAAAAATTGCAATGTTTCTCCTAAATATAAAATGTCATTAAAAGCTGCTGCTTAATATCTAATTAGGTTTTAAAACAGAACTAAACCAGAACTTCTTTTAGAAATCTTTGAATTCTCTTTAAGAACAAAAGAAAATGTTAACCTTTCAATCCATCATGATAATTTATCACACTTTAATAAAGGCCTTACAAAAAAAAGGGTAAAAGCATGTCTTTCCTCAGTAAGTAGAAAACGTTCTCCGGTTTGAACACACTGACGTGATTGTATTGGAAAGAAAAATCTAAGATAAAGTAACAAAGTGGTTGTCGATCAGTTGTAAAATACCTTTTCATTTTCACACCTGCTGCACAGAAAGCAGGGGCTTACTTACAAAGTGCTTGAAGAAATGATGGCAGAAAAAATATTATACAAGGCCTCTATTGACGTCAGAACAGAAAAATACTCATGCTTGCATAAGATCAGCTGCTTTTTACTGCAAGAAATGCCACTAAGAGGTTTGTTGTTGTTTATTCAACATGGCAGATTGCTAATCAATTTGAATACTGAAAAGCAAGTGAATGAAGAATTTCTTATGGCAACACTGGACCATACCACGTTGATGTGACTAACTTAGACTGCTAATGTGCTGCATTTATTTTAGAAAATGAGACAGTCGATTTTTTCCCCCCAGCATTACATTCAAACATGTCAGAAAGGGATCAATATCTGGAGGCAAGGGCCATATTTTGTAGGTTTCTGGCATCACCAGACTAATCCACGAATGCGTTGAATTCTCTGCACATTTTTTATTTCCAAGGGGAGTTATCAACGGAAGGAGACAAAAATACCTCTGAATAGACCTACAACCCATCAGAGCAATTAAGCACGACCCCTGATCCAACTGGATCCGCATGCAAGTTGAGGAGGTGCTGGGTCTGTTTTATATCAGGACAAACATGGTGGTCGGATAACAACCCCCCTTAAAATACAGATAAATGGTAAACAAAGAAACATGTTTTTACAAACATTTGATCAGTGTTGCCTAGTTTGATTGTTGACCTGCGTTGACTAAATTGTGCTGGATTTCAGTTATCCTGTCAAACTTCTGGTTGGCCCAACAGAGGTCACAGCTGGAAGTCAGTCTGTATGGTTGAAACTGAATCAGTGACCAGACTTTGAACACCGAGTCAATAAAACTCAGTCTAATAGATTCATGGTTTCCAGGCTTAAAATCTGGCCTGACCTCCTCCTCAGCCCTACAGACGACATGGTCATGGAATATTGTAAAACAGGCTTTTGCTTTGATCTTTTAGGTGCCAGTATGAACAAGAAACATTTCTTCAACGTTAAGGAACTAATTCAATGCACCCATGGGTGTGCAGGTATTCTGACAGATTTGAAAACTTCAAACTTGCTGTAGTGTAATGATTTTTTTCAAGAATGTTGGTACAGTGTGATAACTGTTTTATGAGGTAACAGGGACAGCAAAGGACACCACTGACTACGCCAATCAGTGAGGCAAGCGGTGTTGCAGTGACTAGACTGATGAACTTGGTATTACCACACTCTGTAGGTTTTGCCTTGAGTTATTAGTGCCATTGATAAAGCATATTAGACAAATTAGTCAGATGTCATTGCATAAAAAAATATAAGTATGTGTGCAACCAAGAGAAAAGTTGGAAACAATGAAGGAAGGCACCCAGGTGAATGATTCCCTTGTCCTGACTTTTATTTTTATGAAGGAGAGAAGAACAAGGTAAACTGAATGTGGATGAGGGTGGAGTACTGTGGAGGAGCAGCTAACCTGATTCAGAGTCACTGCTATCAGAGGAGCTAGAGTGACTAGAACTACTGCTGCTGGTGCTGTCAGAGCTGGATGAGCTGCTGCTGCTGCTGCTGCTAACACGAAGCCGTGTAGGGCAGCTAAGGTCAAGAGCTGCTGTGACTTTAGCTGTTAACGGGCAAAAGGTAAAGGAAACCTTTTTACACTTGACGCCTCATGTGGAAGCGCATCTGTGATAGCTTATCATATTTAATCAAATTGTGATCCTACCTGTTTGTTTTTTCTTTATCAATGGCTGCAATTTACCAGACACTTGAGAAATTCCAGCATTCTTTAGTTTTCCAGTCTGCGCTCCTCTTGTGGCCTTCACCAGCTTTTTTTCTGCGGGGTTAGAACAGAGAAAGTCCCTCTATTCTAAATGCAATTTATACTCATTAAATGTGATTTAAAAAAGCTATTTTTGCTGACAGGGGAATTCTTCAAGACAGCAGGGTTGAGCTCCACTTACTGTTATTATTCTTGTTGCATTTCCTCAGACATACAGCAACAAACCTCTGCAGGGCTCGTAGAGTGGAAGGCTTGAGCAATTCAAAGTCAACCTCGATCTCCTCCAGCGTGGAATTCCGCAGACAGGACTCCCTGGCATGAATGATGTTCACCAGCTTTCCCAGTTTGTCACCAGGAAGCTTGTTGATGTCTAATTTCAACTGTTTCTTCTCCTGGTAGGTCACAGGTATTGTTTGGACCTCTTCCTCACATTTTAAAGGCACTCCATGAGTATTGCGTTTGTTTCCATGGCTAGACATAGAATCAAAACATCTAACATTAGCCTTAGCACATGTGGAATTCCCAGTTCAACATTACTTTCCCTAAACATAAACTGCATTTAAGGTCACTTACACATTCAAGCTCTTGCAGTTGGTCAGTTTTTCTACAATAGCTTTGTATTTAGAGGATTTGTGCTTTAGTATAGCAATATCCTTTTTTGTTCTTTTTTCTTTTTTTAACTTGACTTTCTTCTTAGGTTTCATCAGGGGTTCTTGGGTAAGTCTCTTCAGCTGATCACTGACAGCGTTTAACTGAAAAGCCAGCCATTAATGAGTCAATTAGGTCAGATGCACTGAAGTGAAAAAGCTATTTGCACGGCTTCTGGCACATTTATACCAACCCGCTCCTTCAGATTGGCCAGCTGTGTGGCCACCTCTTCTGATGGGCTCTCTGTCTCTGAGGAGCTTTCACTTTCAGAACTCGGTGATGTTGACACACTTGTGACTCTGTCTCCCTGCCCCTTTTCAGCTCGCAGATGAGGTGTGAAACAACTGTCTGCATCATGAGGAACCTTCAGATAACGTGCTTCAAAAACCTCCTGTTGATAAAAAACAGTCTAGTTTTCAATAACAGTAATGGAAATTAAATTATTCAAATGTCAAATAATTCAAAGTCTATACCTGCAGTTTTCTTGCCATGTAGACCACCTCATGTGAAGGCGGATTATATTTATAACAGTTGGAGAACATCAGTCGCACATCAGCGGCAAAATCCTTTGCATTTGCATACTCTCGTTGATCCATTTTTTTCTGAGGAGATAACAGTCTATGGAAGACGGATCTGACTTCTGTTGAAAATAATGTTATATATTCCTCACCATCATAATCTTCTTACCTTAATGGTGCTCAGGTCCATGGGTTGTTTGATGATGTCATGGTAGTCATGCAAGCACAAAGCAACCGCGTCAACCGGGGTATAAAAGGGCCATGCATACGCGTAGTGTCTCCTTGACAGCATCTCCTTCAGGATGTCATTACAGTGCCGGAGCTGCTCAGACATTTGGACCTTCTTGCCCTCAAAGGCAGGCAAGTCCTTCTTTGGAGGTTTGATGGGTCTCTTCCTGGAGAATAGGGTACAAGGTGCTGAACAGTCCTCAGCATGTGATACTTCATTCCTGCTGATGTCTGAGATGGTGGAGGTTGTAGGGTCTGCTTTCTTCTTAAAACCTTTTCTAAGCTGAATATACAAAAAAAGGGGGTTGTACAAAACAGTCCTAATCACAATAACTGACTTTTTATTTGACATTTCAAAGTTAGGTTTTAGGCACAAACACAGGCTACAAAATGTGCAATGTGATTTAACAGAAATCAGTTAGATTAATTATTCTAGTGTGTGAAAATCCAGAAAGTCTGTGTTGAGAAAGCATTTATTGTATCCTTACTTATAAATGCAGTATTTCATTTTGTGTAAAACTGCTGTGGTGCATCCAACTCCAATGTAAAACATTTGACTTAACCTTTATTTAAAAAACATAAAAAAATTAGAAACTTTATGTAAACATTTGTTATAAAATATATTCCAGGAAAAAATGACCTCACTCTCTTATGGTGAATTTCATGATTTAAGGTTCCAGTCTGCAGGATTTAGTGGCATCTTGTGGTCAGGTTAGAGACTGCAACCGACTGAAGTGCAACAAAAGCAACTGGGATTTTTTAAGTTTTAAATTATACAAATTATGGCTTGGATAAATTACGTTTTGTCAGAGAGAAGCTGTAAGTTTACAGTAACAATACTCCAATTAAGACATTGTTATGAATAGTATATTTGACAACTGCTAAAAGATTACTTTAAATCAGGCAGACTATTCCTCAAGAGTTGGTGTGTATGTTATGCAAGTTGTTAACAGAGCAAAACTTACCGTTTCATCCATTTGTGCAGAGAGCACATTGGGTGGGATGAACTGAGGCACATTGGATGGAATGACTGTCAAAGTCTGCTGGAGAACAACTTCGGACACAATGGATCTCTGCTTTATTGCACCTGCATGACCGGAGGACTGAAGTGAATATATGAACAAGTTATGCAGCACATGTCTACTGTACAATTTATGTACAGGGGACAAAAAAATCTTAAATGGCAGTATTCTAATTACAAAAATGTAAATCCAGCTATATAGTTTGGACAAACAATTTGACATGAGAACAACAAAAAATTAAGGACCACATCTTAAGGGACTGTTGAAGGGTAATATACCAGTGTTGGTGTGTCTCCCTTTCATTGGTTCTTTTGTTGTGATTGCTGTAACTTCACACTCTTCCTTAGGCATTTGGGACAATTTCTGCAAGAAAAGCTTCTCCAAAGTCTGTGCCATAAAAACAATGTCATCTCCTGACTGTGGAAACAAAATGTACATGAGATAATAAAATAAAAACAGCAAGTGTAAATTATCACATTCGCATTGAACAGCAATAGGGAATAGTGAACATTACACCAGTTTATAACACCGCTTTTGCATCAACTCTCCTTGAATCTTATTGGCCCTTGCAGTTGGTCTCTTACATCAACATGATTAGTATTCTCTTACCCGATTGTACACGTAACAGTTGGTGAACATGGTGTTGAAGTCTTGTATACAGTCAAGTGCTTGCCAGTAGTATCTGTTCTGAAGACGCTTCTTGATAGTGCCCAGATCCATAGGCTTTGTAATTATTGTATAATAATCCTGAAAGACAACAAATGAACAGGCATGAATATACAAAAAGCTTTCTGATCCAGATTGCAGTCTGGAGGAATGAAAGCACATTTTAGAGATGCTACATATAATATTTTATTACTTACTGGGAGACGCAGTGCCACTGCGTCAACTGGCTGATGAAAGGGCCATGAAAAGTTATGCCTCCATAAAGCTTTGATCACAACCTTCTCCAGGTACTGTAGCTGATTGGTTACACGTCCAGGGTTCTTGGGATTTATGACCTCTGGCGCAGGGGGATTTCCACCCACAGTTGGACAGACTTTCAAATCAGACATTGTGCTGTCAAGAGGCCATGGAGGGGGAGAGAGCCGGTGGTATGCTTTAACTTAGTGTTCATCACACGTATTCCTTGAAAAAAAAAAAAAAAAGTGAAGAATATGAATATAAAGAAAATATGTGAAGGATATTAATTTCATTAAAATTATATCTGTAACATAAGTCAAATTTCCTTTACCTGCGAAAAGCAGTAACTATGCATTTATTCACTGTACTATGGTGTCAGTTTCACAGAATTTGTTGGCTGAAATGAAACAATGTACAACAAAATGCATTAACTCTAAGCTTTGTGGCTTTAACACACATTTACAGCAACTTGTCCATGTCCAACTGCTATTGTTTCTGTCATAAACTGGGTTCAAATTCTTAAAGAAAGGATACAACTATTTCTGTATAAATGTTTACAATTTTTGAGGTTTACAGAAACTTGTGGGCATTTCCCCATTCAATCTGTTTAGCCTGCTTCAATTATATAATTAATTAATAAATAATATGTTTAAATTGATAATAGACACCATTCATTTATTCCTTTTCCTAACCGCTTATCTGAACTCGGGTTGCGTGTGGCTGGAGCTGATCCCAGCTGACATTGGGCAGGTTACAAGCAAGTCACCAGTCTAAAGAAATCATAGGACATCACCAACAGCATGGATTCAAAATGGCAGAAAAGTAAAACTGATGCTCAGGAGCAGCTTTCAAGCTAAATGGAGGGAATTCTGTCACCTACAGCATCTCTTAGAAATGGCTGCATAAAGAATTTTAACCAGGCTATATTTGACCATAGATACATGTTTCTGAAGAAAAAATTTGTATTGAAATACACTACAACAGCAAGGATAAAAATGTCCTGGAGATCAATGTTTATTGTAGTCTGTATTCAATTAAGCTGGTGCCAAAACTTTTTAGGCAGTTGCAACATTAATATTTTAATAAACTAATAAAAACTTGTTTCAGTGTTTTGGAGATTGCAGAAAAGGGGGAAAACAATAAAAAATGAATAAGCTAAGTGTTTGTTCTTATAGGCCCTTTCAAAAACATATAGAAAAGGGTTGAAGATCCAATCAGCAAAGGACGTTTTCCAGACCCACATTTTTCTCCTTTTTTAAACGCTTCCAAAAACATCTGCTTTGGTAACTTAAGCTTCATTACAACTTTTAAAAAGATTCTTCTCAATCTTCAGGTTGACTTTTATCAAACACACCAGTTTTCATTTACAACCCAAGCCAAATGAAATTACATTGCAAATTCTGTTAAGCTTATTTCCATTTTATTTTAAACGGCACAAATGAAGAAAATGTCATACATGAATATATCCAAGAAAGTCCATGTCAGATTTTTTGTCCTCTTGTTGGGTCCATGTAGGTCCTAAGTAAATTTCAAGTCGCACGATTCCCACTTTGACTAAATAATGGGCTCCACAGTTTCCTATGTCTTGACATCATAATGGTCTGCTGGTGAGTAAGTGATGTAAGAGCGGGGGTTAAATGCTATTTGAAGTTTACAGTTATTTCATACAAAAAGCAATATTCTGACAAAGCATTATGTTTTTTTGAAACATACTACAGCTGACAACCATTCATTTGACAAAAGCAATGATACAAAGATTTTAATAAATCAGAGTTGTTTAAGTAAGTCAGACAAAATAACAGTTTTTACTGGTCCCACTTTCTAACTTGTACAGATTTCCTGCTCGTAAGCATTTCATATCAGTGTAAAGAAAACATCAGACCTACTTCCTAGCATCAAATGCAAATCATGTGTTTCAGAGTTTAAAAATGTAAAAACAAAAATACAAAATAAGTAAAACCCAAAATGTGACACAGTAGTTAACGTCAAATATAGTGAATATAAGTGTTTGAGTCAGCTAATCCAACCTTTTCAACAAAACAGAGACAGTGTAATTAAATTCACAAATACCCTTTCACATTTTGATATGCCAAAAAACAAACAAGTTTAAGCCTACGATTGATGAGGCTTATCACTTTTGGGACACATTATGATGGCCGCCAGAAAATATATTTTGCCCTTAGGAGGTAAGCCTCAGCCAAAGTAGAAAAGCATAAATTAAATGTTCTTCGGCTTAATGATTGGGTTTATCTCTGGTGTTTTAATGTCACGTATCGTCTTACACAGAAAGCATGGCTGCATGCTGCGCTGTTGACAGTGCTCAGGCCGACACGTGAAAATACCACCACCACGCCCACCGGTTAGTTTAGCAACTTACGTTAGCTACAGTGAGCAAGTTAAAATGAACAACGACAAGGCAATGAAGCTACTTATCAGCTCTTAATCGTACAAATTTAAACAGCGTAAATGTCAGTGTTACCGAGAAAGATGTAACGTTAAACCACGATACGGTGATTTGCACAGTCACATAAGCTAGGTTAGCTAACATTAAAAACGAAAAATGCAGAACAATTTTGAAAAATGCTATCGTTGCCAGGCGACTCTAGTCAGCTTGCTTGCCAAGTCATAGTTCATATGGCAACTTACGGCAATAACGGGTTTTTCACCTCTCCACTACATGTACGATGTTGTTTTATCTACAGCAAAAAAGCGTATCAGGTGTATTTTCACTTATGAAGAACAAGCATCTAGCTAACAATCCAGCTAACGCATAGCTAACGTTGGCTGTTAAGATGTGGTTTCGTTTAACCTTAAGGGGATCTTGCCAACGTTTGTCAAATGTATACGTGTTAAACCAATTGCTACAAAATACGTTCATGTCTGGAAAACACAGCATTTTAGTTGGCATTACCGTGTCAGCATTACCTTACGAGATATCACGGGTTCTTGAGTTCAACTCTTCAGTGCCAGGCGTCTCTACGGCAACTGCCTCTAATTTATACCCATGTGCACGAGGCTCTAGAACTGATTGGTCAAAACACTAACTACACGTGCTACACTTTGCTTTCTGCAGAAAAAAAAGACGCATGAAACATTTTCTCTGTCATGCAAAAATGCAACCCACTTTGTTTCCTGTAAATGTAAAGCTCCTTTGGTTTTTGGAGCAATAGGCAAACATTCTAAGTTGTTCCAAAGAAAACTGCAATTCGATGTAATGTAAATATCCTGATGACAATAGGTTATTAGACGATGCTGATCGGTGCAAAATCACCAACCCTCCTGTAAATAATGTCATTCTTCTGGTTGTCTCTCCGTACAGACAGCCAGTGTTTCTCTCACTGCAAGTGAAGGGGTAATGTGTATTTTCATGGACAGGATGGGAAAACTGGGATCTGGGCGGAGCGGTGAGTTCGCATGCTGATCACAAAACGGAAAACTTAACTTCAATGAACGCATAAGAGCTCTCAGCCCCCCTCTACATGAAAAAAATACCGTATTATTGTTGTGATGTTCTTGACTGTGTTTTCCTTGTTTTGCAGGCTTTAGACCTCTGTACGGTCTAAAGTATAGCTTTTCATAAATAAAATAAAACTATCAATGTATTAAAAAGAGGGGGTCGTGTGTAGTCCTTACGAAAGTGGAACAGTCCCTGACTTTCTAGGGTACCTTGAACTATGCATGAATTTACTTCCCGTGACCTGAAATTCGGTAAGAAATCATAAAAAACTGTCTTTACCACTTAAGTAGCCCGCTTTTAATCAATTTATCATGGTATGGACTACAACGTAAAGAAAACATGTTTACTTTTAATGGTGTGGACTGTGGAATGACTTTAGTAACTGATATTAAATAATAAGGCCTATAATATAACTAAAGTGCATGTAAGGACTGGTAAAAGCAGCTGTAATTAAACAAAACACACAAAGCATTGGCATGTGGCAAATCCAAATCTTCCATTGATATATTCTACAACAACAGTAATTTTAAGTTTAATGGAATGTTTTGTTTCTTGGACTTTGGAGTTTTAAATATAGGCTAATGCAATGGTTTAAAATCTAGATGTTTTCTATAACCACATAAAAAAACGTATAAGTCAAAACAAAATAAAAACATTTTACTTTTGAAACACCATGATATTTTTAATTCGGTAAGGAATGGACCTTTATTGAGAGCAACACCTCTTTTCCACTAGATGGCGCCATGGTCAAAACGTGGGATTTTAAACTGTCCCGTGAAAGAGCTTGACGGCAGTAGCATGTTAAATGTTGTGGTTTGTGTTTTTGATTCTCAGAAGTGAATGACTGCAATTCTGTGGTTTTGCGTAGACAAGAGAAATTCATTTTTTGTGCAACATATTATTTAACCCCCAAAACCAAAAATAGGGAGCAGTGCAGATTAATAACAAAGGTTTACTCTCTTCTTTCCATACACAAACTATACATCTTTGCATGTTAAATGAAAGGATGCCATTCGTTTTTATTGCAGCCTGATTTTCAAACCGTATAGAACACCTTTCCATGATGGCCCCCTTAGCCATACAACATTTATTTATTCTTTTATTGTGGCAAAGCAGTTCATCTGTTTTATGCAGCATTGGAGATGCAGAGCAGTGCATAAACACATCTGACGACGTGAGGCACAGAAAGTAAAGGGAAACTTAGAAAGTGAAAGGTATGGAATGTAAATCAGATGGTCAGATTTCCTAAATGAGTTTCGAATGTGACCGTAAATACTGACTCAGTGTCTGTTCCCCTGACAATGACAGGAAGCTTGTTCAGAAGGGAGGAGGTCATATAGGAAAAGGCTCTGCCCCCTGATGTTTCCAATGTGAGCAGTAACAACACTTGTTTGTTTTTCAATGAATAAATATAAACTACTCAAACCAAGTAAGGGAAAAGCAACATTTTCATATTCTCTTACTGCTAATTATATAATATAATCAAGTACAGTTACTCAAGTAGTATAACTTAAAGGAAAATACTTAAATAAATGTACTTATTTTATATATATATATATATATTCATATATGCATATACTGAATACAAACAAGCTATCAAGTTAACGTAGTGGAATAAAAGAAAAATCATAGATTTAAAATAGAGTTGTATATGGGGAAAATGGCATAACAATGATATTCTCGAGTATCGTACTTCTGCTTTACTTGGGTATTTTTCATGTCATGCAATTTTATACTTTTAAAGCACTACATATCATCACCAACTGACAGCAACATCAGGGAAGAAAGACCATGAAAAGATGGAGAAGTTCCAGGGGAAGCAGGAACAGCTGGAAGAGATGTGGCAGGTCAAAGCTAATGTGATCTCCGTGGTAACAGGATCACTACGGGCTGTGACCCCCAAACTGGGCGAGTGGCTCCAACAGATTCCATATCAACATCTGAAGCCACAAGAGCACAGTCCTAGAAACGGCTAAGATACTGCACAGAACCCCCCAAAACTCCTGAGGAAACCAGAGAGAGATTGTAACTAGCCAAAGAACACTTTTCTCTCTGTGTTTATAAAATAATAGAACTTCCTAAGTTAAATATACTATTTTAAAACTTCTTGGTTCAGATCAGGAAATGGCATCATCACAAAGCTGTAAGTAGGGCTGAGTTTTTAGAGATACATGGTGCCCACAGGACAGTAAACATTTGATAATCCTAAAAATAAAAATGAAATTATCATCAAAATTCAAACCATACATCAGTAATATTAATCCAAAAACATAATGATAACACCCTCACAGGAGAAATTTTAAGGAGCAGGGAATACTTTTATTATTTATTTTTTCAGTGTAACATACTTTTACTTTTGATATTTTAAGCATATTTAGCTGCTGAGCTGTTATTCAGCTGTTTTGCTTTGGAGTTTTTTTTTTTTTTAAATAATATGGTATGCTGCTTTTATTACGTAAAGGACCACACGTCTTGTTGTTGCCCTTACTGAGGCTATTTCCTCCACAAATATATACATTTAGATATTTTTAGAGTCTTTCACTAAACATTCCCTGATAAGAAATATGCAGTGAGTCCTCCTGCCTGAGGATCATCCATAAGAGGGCAACAGAAACCACATATTTGTGTTTACTGAATTTTTACATTACAAGGTATGCTGATTGTTTAGGATGAATAATATATTTTTCAGTCTATTTATAAGTTCAAAATACAGAAATTTGACTTATAAACCACTCTGAATTTACAGCACACATGAAGGCATGTGGAAGTCTAAACGTGAGTACATTCCACCCACTTTATAAGTGAGTAAATAAGTAGCGTGCAGGTGTGAGATGTGCTGACAGTGTGTGTAAATAATTATTTTCTGTTATGATTTGAAAACGGAGGGGCAGCATGCTGAGTGCACACAGGAATCTGTTACTAGCTGGCTTTGTGTGGACGTTTGGCCTTAATGTGCCCCATATGTTGTTGGTGAAAGATGGAGAGTCTGTTCAAACAACTAAAGATGTTTGGAGTGATCTGGTAGCATGTGGTTTGGTTTTTAAATGAATTAAAAGGAAAGTCCACATCTGAATAGAACTCAGATGGGTTTCTGCTTTGATTTAGGACATAAAATCCAGTATTACACAAAAAAACAGCGATTTGCAACAATAAAGATCAGCTCATCTTTCCTGCTACTGATAGGTATTCTAAATCAAAGTGAGAACATGTGAGTAACTGTCCTGCTCCATTCACGGTCACAGAGCCAGCTGGAGTAAAGTTTTAACACTGGATGTGCCTTTTTGTGGCCATTATGTGATTGAGAAAGTATGAGGCAGCGGATCCCTCCCCGCTCTGGCCGTCTGATAACTCCCTGCAGCTCGAGTCAGCAGCAGTCCAACAACAGTCCCTGCCCAAATCAAATATTTACACTGTCCCAAAAACATGCTGGAACAGAGACAGAAAGAAGGGGATTCTCACAGTGATGACGACTCATGTTATTTATCCCAGTTATTTATTTTTTTTTATTTCTGTCTATTGTTATTTTATTGTGCCTGTATCTATGTTACATCTTACTTTCTTCTGTCTTATCTCATTTGGAGAGGCTTTTGGCTGAACGCTGAGTTCACAGACAGGTGTGTGTGTGTGTGTGTGTGTGTGTGTGTGTGTGTGTGTGTGTGTGTGTGTGTGTGTGTGTGTGTGT
>JAOWBC010001052.1:25452773-25468288 GCA_028566105.1 Hypoplectrus providencianus | reverse complement strand
AGCTGCTGGAAAGAGAGATCGCTATAAATCAGATCAAAGAAATTTCAGTGCCTGTATTTTTGACATGTGAACTGAACATGCATGGCTGAGTGCGCCATCTGCTCCCTTCTCAAGCAACGAGTTATCTCAGAATAGCTTTTATATGCTTACGTAAAAGAAATATCACTGACCCATGCCCAATTAGTCTCTCCACAAGCGCATACTGTACCTAGGCACGGGGGACGCAGCACACAGCACACAGCCACTTCCCTCCATCCAGCCTCTCTTTTTATATATCCTGTACAGATAGGTGGGGGGGTGGAGAGGCAGCTCTGAAAAGAACATTTTAGATTCTCTTTCTCACACACAAATAAAGTGATTTCATTAGAAAAAGCTTGTGGACAATATCGAAAACTACATCACACATTTTATTTTCTAACTTATATGATAGATGTTTACTTCAACTGCTGAATATTAATGGATTTTGTTGTTTAAGATGTATTTTACTCCACAAGCCCTGAGAGGCAATGACAAAACCTTTTTGGTGATCTAATTTCTTAACATGATCTGAACTTTTAAACCTGTTTCAGCGGCTGAAAAAGCTTTTTTCAGGATAATGTTTCTGATGTGTGTTCACACCAAACACGAGGCAAATTCTACACACAGTGCAATTACATAAAAAGTCACTGTGAAGGTGTGAATGGTAAAAACAGTGCTGCAAAGACCTGATCGATCCAAACTCCATTCAGAAAACAAACAGTTAAATGTTGTTAATGTCTTGCAGGTAGACCTGCTGAGAAGGAATCCACACTTTTTACACATTAACATCATGATATAGTTTTTCAGCATACATTTGATCAATTGATTGCAATGTGATGACAACAAAATCAATATCATATTCTCCCCCTGTGACATCTCTTATACAATAATATTTTGGTTGAACTCACTTTTTCCTTTTGTTTCCTTAGTTCCCTCCCCTTGAGCCATAACCATGTCAGGTCCCCGGTGCTGCTGTTGTGGGGTGAACGGGACGCCTTCTTGGAGCAGGAAATGGCCGAGGCATGCCGCCTCTACATCCGGAACCATTTCCGTCTCAACATCATCTCCGGGGCCAGTCACTGGCTGCAGCAGGACCAGCCTGATATTGTGAACACCCTCATATGGACCTTCCTCAAGGAGGGAGAGGGACGCAAAAGCTACAGGAACTAAAATCCACTGCGAGGCCTCCTCCAGCCCTGCCTCTCCCCCCTCGCGCTTGCCACACCTGGAAGCCTGGAATATGCCTGTGATTACCAAGCGACATAGTGATAATGCAATCATTCTTTAAATCTTTTACATTTCAGATATTTTTTAAAGACGTCAGCAGTGAAGGAAATAATCAAAGCACACTCCGCCGGAGAGGACACTGAGCAGTACGCGTGACACATTTTCAAGATGTTTTTGCACATGACATCCGCCTTAAAGTTTGTCAGTTACAGCATTACAAATGTGTGGCAAAATCTCCTTGTGACTTGTATTGTGTGGTGCCTTTTAACTTCCTGAGAGACTGGGATGTGGCGTCGTCTGCTGTACATGTGCGTTTCACCGGGTCGCTCCACTCTTCTTTGGGCACAGTCCTTTGGGAGCCATAACTCTCCCACTCCCTTTATCAGGTAGTGTTGTCTAAAGGAGGTTTCTTTTTTGTATTTTTTCCTCAGAGATACTCAAATGTAGAGAATGTTGTTATCTTGATCTTCCTGTATAGAAATGTCAGTGCTGGTTGACTATTGTACTATTTTGTATCTATTCCTACACACTGCATTTTGAAATTCACTGAGCCAAGTCTACACCATTTGATTTTATAAATAAAACTGAGTGTCAATCTGTTGGACTGTGCTGCTCTTTGCAATTTCCGGCCTGTTTAAAGATAATAATACTGTGGCGTGTTTGAAGCTGTGCCCCCATGTGCTTGCTGCTGTCTCTGAACAGTCCCTCCAAGCTTTTACACACAGGAGATAAAAACCCCCACCAAAAATAGTCACAAAAGCACTGTTAAATATAGCGCAGAGCTGAGTGACACAGCAGTTAATGTTGGTTATTTTGGGTTTCCTTTGTAGAACAAATATTTTATTTTTTTTTAGATTTATATTCCTGTTCCATGTGGATACATGCCAACTGACGGGTTGCTGTGGAATTAAACTGAGGTGTGTATTCATCAGTCTTACATAAACAGGTTTTAGTGCTGTGCCAGCACACAGCGGCGCACACACATTCACTGCAGAGCTATTTAGAGACAAGATCATTCAGGCAATGGTTGATTATGTCTGATCCAAACCAGCAAAAACAATATAAAACCATAATGCAATGTGGTTCTTATTAGTGGTTTATTCTTTATCATTCAGATTAACAAATAGAATACTGGTTATTTAACCTAATTTAACCTATTTAACCTTACTCTACTCAAAGTCTTTTTTTGTGAAAGCTGTTACGATATTGCACCAGATGCTCTGCAGTAGACCTCACTGTCCGACAAGATTTTGTTTGTTTCTCTTGTGCTAATTCAAACATTCACAGATAATTTGGACTGACATCATAGGTAAGGAGCAATGATGCAGGAGAGGTCAGTGACATCAACGCCAACTTCACACTCTTGCTGCCTTCACGGAAAGTCGGTAATATCAATACTAGCACATAGCTACACAGCTACACAGCATATTTTTCAGGTCAGCGTTTTTAACAATAACTTTTTAGTTGTTTTCAATAGTTGTGGATCTTCCGTGTAGCTTTTATATAACAGTAACATACAATAAATGATAATAATGATTAAAACAACAAGCTTTTACCCGATTTTCACTGCAAAACCTCGGCCTTACTGGTAAGTTCAGATCTGAGTGCCATGGAAGTTTGGCAGTTTATTTTGAATGTTAGTTTAGTTGCTCCTGAACTGCTGGTATATTTATCTGGTCTGTCCCATGCAAATTACACAATTTAACAATGCCAACCCTCACTATATATTACTGTTGAAAGAGTTGTTGCTTGCATTCACTGAATATGACCGAAATCTTTCTTCGAGGTCCTTTGATTTGATCTATTTATTTATGTTTAATTTATTTGATTAACTTGCTTGATATTAAGTTTTTATCCAAAAATTCATTTTTTATGAATATACATATTTTTGATGTGTATATTTACAGTGTGAGTTATCAATTTAAGTAATACATTTACTCTATATCAATGTAATATTCTCTTTATGATGTCCTTTTGCTCTCTTACATCTTTGTACAATTATTTTGCATACACAATATTTCTCATAACTTGTTATTTGAGTAAAAGAAAAAAGATGAGAGGACTTTGTTTAGAATGTCGAGGTTAGGCTTGGGACGTGAAGGCATCATTTGAGGACACGGCCAGAGTCGTTTACACTGCGCATGTGCGTTAGCTTCCGGGTGTGACGACATGGCCACTCCTCTGTATAACGACCCTGTCCTAGTGGGTGGCGAGCAGCGTGCAGCGGTGATGTCAACAACATCGGTCAGTGGGTCAGCCCGTTAATGAAGATACTATAAGATGCGATTAACCAAATCTAATTCTTACGGATAAATATACTCTGCAGTCAATTTCTACCACCTGGCCTTATCAGCAGGCACTCAGGGCTCAAGGTTCAAGAAGATAAATAACTAGTAACGGTAGCACAGGTTAGCTATCGCTAGCATGCTAGCCACGAGAGCAAAATTGGAGTACTGTTATTTAGCTTACAGCACACACCGTACCGGGCTGGAATAGGGCATGCACATATGTACGCATAGGTATGTGTATGTGAATGTACCTAGATATATTTGATTTTGGAATAAATTAAACTTATTTTGAAATAGAGAGAAACACGTTGTTGTTGGTGATGTTGTGAGTGGTGTTTTCCCCTAAAAATAAGAGAAGCCGGTTTTGAAGGTTTATTAATGATAATGTGTTTCATTAACATTTTTGGCCCTTGTCTTAGTAATAGTGACTTGATTTGTGTAAGGTTGTCGCGGTTCCCATTTTGATTCATTTTCCTAAAATTGGTAAGCAGCGCCTCTCTGCTTCTGGGTGCAGGTAAACGTGAGTCAGTCGGTGTGGTGAAAGATGGTGCTGCGCTGATGACATCACAGGCAATCACTTTAGGTCAGGGGTCTCAAACCGGTCCATGAAAGGGCCGCTGTGGCTGCAGGCTTTCATTCCTACCGAGCAGGAGCACACCAGGCACAAATCATAAAATCAACAGATCTCAGGCCACAGCGGCCCCTTGAGGACCGGTTTGAGACCCCTGCTTTAGGTCATGTAGTGAAGTCAGGTCAAGTTGGCATCATGTGTTTAAAAGGCAATAAAAATCACACCATAAGTGGCTATTTCAGCTGTATGTAACTTTATTTCCAAACGACCTGTCTCACTTTACTTGCTTCCCTCAGCATGCCACCTTTGCTTAACAAATTACAAGACTGGTGTCTTTATTTTGTTCTTGTCTGACAGAACGTGATGCACCATGATCACCACAGAGGCTGCAAGAGACTTCCAGGCCAAAGAGCGCAAGTACAAAGAGCAGCTGAAGAAATGCTTATCATCTGCTCTATCTGCTGACCTTAACCGGTAAGGCATGTGACAGTATGCACTGAACTACAAGGACCAGACTTTAGTGTTGATCAGATGCTTTTGTGGGGTATTGTAGGGCTGCACAATCAACTGATGTCATATTGAAATCGCAACATAAACTAGTACAACATCCAAATTGCAAGAGGGGCAACATACACTAAAGAAAAATATGTGTTAAAACACCCATCAAATTAAGCACTGTGGTGCTGAAGCCTGAACAAACAAACTTCAAATCACTTCTTGATCATTTTAATATGTCTTCAGTGAAAATGAGAAAAATGATGCAATAATTATAACTTTTTCCTGTGTCATAAAGCATTTTACTGATGCAGTTTTGAATATTGGCAATATAGATTTTCCAAAGTGGCATGCCTAGTTTAAAGGCATACTATGCAGGATTTTTTGCATTTCAACAAACACACTTGCCCCTTCCTCCCCAGCTCAATGAAATTGAAAGCAAACACAAAATTACTCTTGTTTGGAAAGAGCTAGGTCTTTTTTGGTATTTTGTCTTATGTATGTTTATACATTGTATTTTTTATATTTCAATATTTTATTGATGGTCAAGTCATCAGTGTTTAAGTCATCACACGCCAGAATGCACAAGTCAGAATAGAGAAAGGCCTCATGATTTAGTTTTATTATGATCTTTTTAGGAGTCCAGCATTTAAAGAGCATTAGCATTATTAGGGGCAAAATGCCAGAATATCTTCCCTCAGCTGCAAATGTATTTTGAAGCATTCTTTTTTAAGCTCTCTCGTGAGTCCTGCAGCTTTATGAAACAAGATACTAAATTACCCCTTTAACTGCACCTAAAACCTGTCATCTGAGAACAGTGTTCCCTCAGTGCTTATGAAAGCAAAATGGATTTTTTAAATAAAAATAATTTTATTACATTTCATGCTATTTTTATAATGTAAACCCCTGCTGAGCAAGACTGCATGATGTGGTTAAACCTTAAGATGTATGCTAGTAATAAGACCTTAAGGGAACTTTTTGTCCTGTCAAACTACTTCAATCTCGTTGAAAACTAGGAGTATAAAGAATGTTTGCATTTGACCAACGGTTAAATCGTGCCTGTGTTTTTTGACAAGCACATAAATTCACTTTCTGTGGTAAAGTAGAGGGAAGCACGTTTGGAAACAATTTGCAAATTTACATGTTAATAGACGCTGAGTCACAAAAATATTTTGTGGGATCTACAAAATGACACCCTTTTGTTGCATTTGATGGAATTACAGTGGGCAGTGGTGGGATAATACGATTAGTGGATCTGTAACAGAAAACTCGGCATGGAGCAAAGTTCCAGTAAACTTCACAGATGACTGGAAGCTCACGTGTGTCTGTGCAGTTCAATGGGTTTGAGCTGATAGGGATGCGAGTCTCCTCGTTGCACTGGTGGTTCATCAATTTGGACGCTTTTAATCAGAGTATCGGAGCACTAGTATTTGAACTCATAGCGCCCTATTGGTCTTTAGCTGGCTGCTTTCTGGGTCACCCAGATCAGTCATTGAGGCGAGACGAGAGATAATGATGGTGAGGAAGAAATGGACTGCCTCAGGACTGTGCTTGTGTTCGTCTGAAGTGGAAAAACAGGCCATCAGATTCATCTTTAAACCCAGAGATGTTGGCAGTTGGATAAGGGCTTTGTTTATTGTCTGTTCCCTATGTTAAAAGCATGTTTAATATGAACATTTTGCAAACAAAGTCACACTGATGTGTATGTACATGTTTCTTTTTTATCGGTCAAAGAAGGGGAACTTTGAGAGCATTACACCTGATTCAGTGTTGTAATGCATTTCCCAGGTTGCTGCAGGAGGAGCTGGAGGCTGATGTTTCTCTGCATGCTGGGGCTGGCTCGCTCCAGGCTCACAGAGCAGTACTGCTGGCCAGGGCTCCTCATGTCCTTCGGGGACAGACGCGCAAAGATCCAACCATCGTCCACCTGTCTGGCTATGAGCTGCCCGGGCTGAAAGATTTCCTCAGGTAGGCAGTTGGTTCAAGTGACCTCTGATTTGCCAGTTAAAGCATAAGCAGTGCCAAGAGAGATCTTAGTCTTGGTCCTAATCAGTCACTATAATAGACAAGAACCCTCTATCGCAATGAAAAAATCTTTGCAGGAAATACCATGTGACCCTGTTCACAAATGACCTTTAAAAAAGCTACCATAATTACATTTTTTCCATTAATGAGTTTAAATTGTAGTTCATAATGAGTTGAACGTAGTGGTATAAAAACACATGAAACATATTAATTAATGCTTGTCAGTTCCAATATTAGGGAGTTATAAACAATTCTGGATATTAATATATTGGTTAATATATGTTATATACATTTATTATTATCATTGCAATGTTATTTACATTAATGTAGCAGACAGGACAACAGCTGTTAATTTCTCATTTGTGCAGTTTGCCACCAGTTGTAAGTCGGCCCTCTGAACAAACTATGTGATGACACCATGTATAAACTGCCGAAGCTTCCTAATCTGCTTTTATCCTGGTAATACCATCCTAGTCCATTGTTTCCTCCATTCCAACCAATTACAAGTAATTAGGGTCATATTTGATAATGTATCTGGCCAATCAGAGACTGTGTTGTTCATACAAGCCACTGCTTGCCAACAGTAATGGAAGAACCAGTGCTTAAGCTGCAATTATTACAGAAATAGAAGCAATAACAACTATTACAATTACAACAATAACAACAGGAATATGCACTAAAATAAAAAATAAAATTGGCTGACTAATATATCACTTTGGTTCTAATATACAGTTTCAAAGGTGGAAGAGAACCTTACAAGGTTACAATTTAGGACTTGTCTAAATATGTGAAAGTCATGAAGGTCTAAATTTATGTCTCAGCAATGAAACAAACATACACTAAACCCCTAAATAAAATTTTCTGTTCAGCAATGAAAGTTAATAACTATAATTAATACGGCGATAGGCAAGGTACACCCTGGACAGGAAGCTAGTCTGTTGCAGGGCTGCCATATAGGGACAGACAATGACAACCATGCATATTATTACATGTATTTTAGAAGTAAAAATATCATTTTGGCTAAAGAGCGTCGACATATATGTGTATTAACCATTTCAGGAACATAAAACTGATCATGGTAATTACAATGCTGTTGATTTAGAGGAGCTGTGACATAAACCTCACACTAAGTGGTGGTCTAATACATTTGTTAAGCACTGTTTGTTTACCATGATAGTGAACTTATGCAGATTTAATGGAATCCAAGTTGTTCACACAGTCTTACTTGACAGTGTATTTGCTGTTTCTTTCTCTGCTGCTGGGAGTTAGTTAACCTCTTCGTGTCACTGTATAAGAAAAGCTTTCATAACTTTTGTGAACACCACTGAATAATTTTACCTGAAGCTGTAGCTTTACTCTTCTTATACCAGGGACATCATTTGTCCTTCTCTTGGTGATACAGTTTCATAGACTGTCAGACAGAGGGCGCCAAGCACACCTCTTTAATCTGCAGGATTTGCTGTTGTCTGTGCGTTTGTTTCCAGGAACATCGATATGCTGCAGCTGTTCAATAATAAATTGCTCGTCAGTGTTGAAACACATAAAACACAAGTGTATGAGTGTTCATCATCATCATCATCATCATCATCATCATGACCTAAGTTTCCTGTGTAGCAGCTTTCATCAAGGCTTTGCAGTGTGGGCACTTAGGGTGAAGCGAGTCTTTGATCCACTCATTGTGTGTGTGTCCAATTAGCAGTTTATAATTAGGACAAGAAGAAAGAGTTGTCTTGTTTGGTTACACTACCATGGCGTCTAAAAGTTTGTTCTAAGCTCATTTTACCCACGGGAATGCTGCACTGCTCAAATCAGGAATTGCTTTAAAACGGAGCTGTGGCATACAAACATATCCCATTCAAAGTTATTTTAGTTAGTAACCACTTATTATATGGAGGACTTACTGGCATGTTATAAACACAATGATTGATTCATTGATTTTATGGAAACAGTGCCATTGAAAATAACAGTGATATTTATTTTGGAACTCAGTGAATTCTTCATTTTCTATACGAGAGCTCATTGATAAACAAAACAACTGATAATTTTGCAATAAACAAATGGTCAAAACAATAGTCATAACATAAACTCAACATGTCGGAAAAGGAGTAGGATGAAGCATTAGCTTATTTAACCCTAACCCTTCTCCTCTGATCCTTAACCAAGCAGTCTCTCCATAAATGCATGTTCACATGATGCTTATTTACAAAACGTAAGGAGGAAAAAAAAAAATAGATATAAGTAAACAAAACTTGCATAAAACCGTCCCTGTACTGCCAGTGACATCAGCGCCCCTGCATATACAAATATATGTGTATCTACATTGTTCTACCTGCAAAATCACAATTTTTTTTGTTTTTGCACCAATAACAAAAGAGATCCCTGGCCTGACATGAACCCAGAACATTGTGGTTTCTTGGTCAGCACTTACTGAAAAGTCTTGACAGAAGCAGGATGCTGCAGCATATCACAGATGTACTCGGGGCGAACGTACTATAACAGGTTGTAAGTAACTTTATAAGGCTGACAGTCACGTTATTAAATGCTTCACTGAGGAAAAACAGAAAATCCTGCACAGTTAAAGTTCATGACTTCCCTTCTGTGTCACTGAAGTCACATTGCATTAAATGAGATCGTGATTTAAATTATAAAAATTGGAATAAGTGTGAAAGGCCTGGTTTTAATTAACCTTTCCAGTTTCCCCCCTTCAGGCGAGTGTACACAGCAGACCAGAGCATGCGCTCGTCTGAAATAATCCCAGACGGTGAAGGCTCAGCCCCAGAAAGAGCTCCGTCTGTTCCCGACCCGGCAGACCTTCACCGTTCCACTGACTCAGGTAAACAGATGAACACGCTTTTCCATGGAGGGTTTATTCCAGGTTATGTGGCCGCGCAGCTGCCCTTCTTCACATCATGTTAACTCAGTCATAATCCATTTAAGAGCTCATCTCATTTGGTTCACTGTTGTTGTTACTGCTAATCACAGCGTGGCTGTGCTATGGATACTTTTTTCACAGTTTGCATTTTCAATGTGCTTTAATGATAGCTCCTTTTACTTTCTACACACAAATTCACTTATTATGTATCTCACACTCATGGCTTTCCTCATTCCCTCCCCCCATGCCTCCCTCATTATCCATTACAAATCCAGACGCCGCTCTGGAGCCAGCCTCTGGCCTTGGTGCTGACTTGCTGGATCTGTATCAGAGGGGAGAACAATGTGACATCACCATCCAGGTAGCGGAGCAGGTCTTCTCCTGCCACAGGTTAGAGCCCCTTATTCTGACATCTGGAATCTAAAAGCAGCTGATTTTATGTTTTCTAAAAACAGTTTGGTAACACAGTATACACAATATATCAACAACACCGAGGTCGCATATATGCTATTGACTTGTCCCAGTGTGGTGGGTGGTCATTCACTGATGCAGAGGTAGTAGCAGCAGCTGGTAACCATGGAGACAGGTTTCTTCCAGCTCATGCTCAGGGGAGCAGCCAGCCAGTGAGAGTGTGTCAGAGACAGGAAGCTGGGCTATTTTTTGTTTGTTTTGTAGCAGTGATCTATGTAGCAGCATAGTGTTAGCTGCTGCAGGTCCCACCCAGAGGCGCCCAGCCTGACCAGCACATCTTTCTTCTTTACTATAGTAGGGCCCTTGAGATGCGTTATTCCTTTTAACAAGAAAGACATGGCCTAATTGGCAGCAAGGTACTGAGCTCATCGTCACACATATATATAAATACACTTATGGCTCAAGGCTTCTGTGTGGAGTTTGCATGTTCCCCCCTTTACATCGTGGACTCTCCTTTAATAATCCCCAATCTGGGATGCAAAAAAGATAGTCTCTTTAGATAATAGACAGGCTCCAAAGATGATCCATCTAGATAATCTGACCTACAGGAGTTTACTGAGAGAGCTTTTCAGATGGAAACTTGGACTTCAGCTACAGCAAAATGTCCTCTGCATTAGAAATTATTCTGAATATTTTTTTGTCAGTATACTGGTAATGATCTCAAAATTATATTCATCAATACTGATATCATGTCATTCATATTGAGATATGATCACATTCTGTGAGTTTGTCAGTATTGCCTACAACACATTTATTACAAGGGTATGAAATACAATGCGATTAATGTTTTTTTATCCATATTATAAACATATTATGAACTTGAGAGGGTCGAACCCATGGTCTGAGGCGAGGCAGCAGGAGGTGAAATTACAAAGTTGCGACTAGAGAACTCCTGACTGATTTCCATCCCACTGAAAGGCTCTTCTGTGTGGAGCGTGCATGGTCTTCTCGTGTCAGCCTGGATTCTCTCCGGGTCTTGCCTGTAGGAGAGTGTAGGAGTCAAAGAAATAAATGAATGAAAGGTATTTATAGATAAGGCTAGCATTATAGCCAGGGAGGATTAAAACACTGTCTCCATGGACTACAGAACACACACTATAATTTTTGTCCTCCTGCTCGTCAGTTCAAAGCCACTTTAGCACACACAGGCCCACCGGATGACATGTGAAATATTAAAATAGTGGGTGGATCTGACATGCAACTGCCTGCTTTAATGGGTTTCTAGGGCAATCCTGTGCGCGCGGTCCCAGTACTTCCGAGCCATGCTGAGCGGGAGTTGGATGGAGAGCTCCAGACAGTGCATCACTCTGCAAGGGTAAGACTAACTGGCAAATCAGCATTATCTTGCAGCAGGTCACAGGGATCAATAATACACCTCCACTCCTGCTCTGACAAGTCCACATTTCATTCCTGAACATTACAGCTGGATTACTGCATATGCTGCATTAATTATTCAGGCCTGGTAACAGAATTGGCTTCGTACAGTATGGGGTTTCGCACACAATGCCATGTTTGAACTCCACACACCCAAACACACACACACACACACACAGACACAGACAGCCACCCACCCACAGCCAGTGGAATCTCAAATGGCTTGCTCACATTTCTACCAAGCAAGGTTGCAACGTTTCCACTGTGATGCGCATAAATCTTCTCATCCACAACCGACTAAAGAGCCCCCACCTCCCCCAGCCCACCATCACCACCCGCAGTCTCTTTTTCAGAGCGGGGAAGGCAAATGAAGCCCTTTTTTCCTCCAGGGAGAGACATGTCACTCGCTTCAGCATTACTGATCTGAGGGTAACGGGGGAAGACATGGCTGTCAGAACGGGGAGCCATTGCGATGATGTGCGGGGGAAAACCTGTGAAGTGGCCCTCCGGCTGCAGTCACGTGGATTGAGTGCTGCATGATATATGGATTGTGTTTACAGCTTTTTCAATTGTGTTTGCAGCATAGACAGAAAAAATACATCTACACTGTGTGGATGCATTCATGAGGATAATCTTAGGCTGCGATTACAGACAATTCTGGCTAATTTAAGGCTTTAAGGCTTTTAAACAACTTATTTTTTCCAGCTTGGGGCCAGATGAGATGGAGATCCTGCTCCAGTTCATGTATGGGGCCATTGTGGATCTGCCACCTGGAGCCAGTGCCAGGTACTGTATGTGAACACACTGTCCAAAATTAGAAAGCAGGCCCAGAAAAACGACCTGACCTGTATTTTGTTGTCTCCTGTCCCACAGTCAGGTGGTGTTGGCAGCAGACATGTTGGGTTTAGAGGGGCTGAAAGATGTGGTGGAGATGGTCCTGACCCGAGACTACTGCCGCTTCTTCCCCAAGGTCGGCAGTCCTGTGCCTCTGTGTAGAAATGCTCACCAGTTGTGATGCTATTGCTGTTTCTACATTCACCTCTTTCTGAGAGATGACACACACCTACACCAGGCCTGTAGCTGTCAGTAGCTGCTCACAGACAGTGGTAGTTAGAGAAAAGGTCTGCACTGTCTATTGGCCACTTAACAAAAAAATTGGTTTGACAATCTAATTTTAACCCGAACAATGATCTTTAATCTAATGCAGTAGTTTTGAGCCTAAAGCTAATCAAACTGCATCCATCTTTAGGACTTGTTGTGTATTGGGCGTTTCCTGTAGTGTCCTCCAGTGTGCCTGCAGATAGGCTTGTTTTTTTTCTAACGCAAATGCTCTATTTGTAGTGTGACAAGTTGGAGTTTTATGATCTCACAATCCCTAATTTTTACAGCCCATTTTGGTTACGCAAATCCTTGCCAAGCATTAAAATCAGTCAAGGCTGAATGCATGTTGACATCATTACATCCAGTCAGATGTTACTGATTAAAAATGATGATTATAAGTTTTCTGCAGATAAGTTTGAATTGTTAATTAATCATATATTATTATGTAACTGTTCTCTTGTAGTCAGCGATGAAAGAAGTACTCAGATCCCTTAGTAAAGTAAAAGAAATAATCCCACACAGTGAAATTACTCCACTACAAGTACAAGTCCTGCATTAAAAACTTACTTGAGTAAGAGCACCAAAGTAGCTTAATTAAAAATGGTGATTTCTATATTTTTATATTATATTACTGTTGTCACAATAGGGCTATCAATTTGACTATTAAATAAACTGTTATGTGCTTTCATTTGAAAAAGGGGTAATTATTTTAAGTTGTTTGTTTTTGCATGTTTTTCATGGAAAATCCTCACCTGAAAAAGTAAATAAAGCTGTAAATGTCATTGGAGTTGAAAGCACATTTGTCTGAAAATTTGTCTATTTTTCTCGTCCTCTCGTGTGCCAGCAGACAGTTGACGGGGTTCAGAGAACCATCCTCGAGTGCCTGTCCCTCACACACGCCTTAGGCCTACAAAACCTCCACATGCTGTGTAAGAGGTGAGTACTGCTTGTTGATTGTAAGCTATAAAAGTGTCAAGTACTTGGACATTTCAAAAAAGTCACTATATTTGAATCCTAAAATTAGAACTTTCGTCAGATTTGACCTTAAAAGTTGCTTATGAATCAAAAGAGTTCACATCTTCAAACCTGTCACCAGTTTTGTCATTGCAAGTCACATCAGCTTCTTGTTGCTAGGTAACCAGCATGACGGATCATAACTCTGTTATTAAGTAGCCTAGGGTTTGGGGTTAGTTGTAATACCTTTGCATTGATGTGATTTTTTTTTTTTTTTTTTAAATAGGTCCATGTTTGCAATTCTATGAATTAATTTCTCATTTCTTGATTGCTTTCATAACTTTAAAGAAGTTGAATTCAAAAGAATGAGTCATTCTTAAATGTTAAGCTTATCAAAGCTGTTGGTTCCAGTTAAAATCTTATAGAAACCTGCCTGCTGTCATGTCTTTATATTTCAGTATGTTGCTCAGCTTTTATCCCTTTCTATTAATCTGTGTGCACACAAACTTGAAGTCTCTGCGGCTGATTCTTCTGCACGCTAACTATGGTCTTGCAGTGCTGCAGTGAGCAGGCAAGAAGTGTGTGAATGTAGGTCAGGGGGATAGGATGTGTTGAGAGAGGCTGTGAGCTGGTTCTGATTCAAAGTGGTGGGTGTGTGTGCGTGTGCATGTGGGGGGGGGGGGCTTGCCATGTTGTCTCTGCTGAGTCTGATGAGTCACGCGAGTATGACGGTGAATCTTGCTGCGCTGCTGTGTGCAGCAGTGCGTTACTGACCTTCTCATCCTCACTCACTCCTTGAAGCACAGCCCTGTCGACGCTGCTCAGAGACTCCCCACGGTTTCACTGCAGTAACGTGGAAAGTCTGACTGTTTGGGAAAGCTGACCTGTTACAGTAACCCAAAAGCAAATCCTCCACAGATACTGTATGATGTGTGTTTCCAGGTGGGTTGCTGATCATTTTGTGAAGACCTGGTGTGAGAGAAACTTTTCCCTCTTGTCCCCTGAACTCCATGCAGCCTGTCTAACAGCTGTAACTGAAACCATGGTGAGCTTTCTCCTCCCTGAGTCATCAGCCGCACCATATTCATGTAATTGCACAAATATCATCTACCCATTCTCCAGTGTTTTTCCACAGGAAGGAAATCCAAGCATAATCTAATTAAATATGACCTTTATTAAATTCTCAGTTATTAAACACAGACTCATTTAGGAATATGATGTGGATGCAGACAAATGCGGGGTGAGCCAGCCTTGTAATTGATAATTGGATCATGAGTCTGTCTTTCATCACTATCAAAGAGGTGGAGTGAGTAAAGGAAGATAAATGTACTATTGTTTGCTCTTGGCAAGTATTGAGATTCAGAGCTGTCCAAGAACCATTACACATTTCTGGGACACCCTCCACTGATCAATAGGTCAGGAATAAAAGAGTGCTTTTATAAACGGCTGTGTTCATTCCACTTTATTTTTTGTTTTCACCTAGAGAGTTTCTTTAGCTCATAGATGTTTCCATTCAGACTGTGCAGAACGCAGTAACCATGCTATGTGGCACTGAGCAGTTGCTTGGCAGTCTCCCAGAAGTCAAGTGGGCCCAACAGGTGAGGAGTCTGGCCACAGAGCTGCAGGAGGAGAGCCTGCATGTCATTGTCCAGCATCTCCCCAGAGTCATCCGCACTCAGGCTTTTCAGGATCTTTGCAGGGTGAGGCATGCAGCTAATGCACTCTCCTTCACTGTGACTACCTTGGCTCACATCCAGCTCTATAATGTCTACGTTTTTATCCTGTTACCTATCATTACAGAGGGAAGAGTTTACACGTGAGCCCACGTTGTTGAAAAAGCTGTGTTCAGCCATCAGAGAGGGTGTGACCGTGGACAACTGCTGTGACCTTTTTGCAGCTGTGTACTGTCTGTGTGGAGATGACGTGGAGGAGGACTCTCTCCTGGAGCAGGGAGGACAAAAACAAGAGGAGGTGAAATGAAGCAATTTCTTTGTATTAAACACGATAACAGCTCATACTGAGGCCAGTAGGTTTTGTAAGTGTAGTGCATTGTTTTATTTGTACTAACCACCATAATATAAACAGGACCATCACATATTGATTTTCTGTTATTATTATT
>JAOWBC010001052.1:25430662-25447432 GCA_028566105.1 Hypoplectrus providencianus | reverse complement strand
GTGTGTGTGTGTGTGTGTGTGGATGCATGTGTTTTTTTCCCTCCCTACCCCAGCCTAGCGCTGAAGCAGTGGCTCTGCATCATTAGAGATGAACTGAAGCCCTTGGAGCATATGCTGTTGGCTGACTTCACACATAATGTCCTTTCTCTCCAGCTGCCTGGACTCTGCTAACCCATTTATTATTTGGCTTTTTTGCTGTTTTTACATTTCTGCTCTGTGTGAGCTACCTTGTTAACTGTCTTGGCCAGATGAGTGTGTGCTTGCATGTTAACTGCACCAGACACGCCATGCTTGTTTTAATGGGTGGGAGTGAAAGGCTGGATTCGTGTCTTTGTGGGTCTGCACATGATATGTAGCTCCCACAGATACAAATAACATGCTGTTTCCTCACTGTTAGCTAGAGATGTGTTGAAATGAACTGCATGAATAATTGATCAGACTGGTATCAGTGTGTGCCTATTACTGGTACATTTCTTGCCAGTGAAATCAGATTCTAGGTCTTGAATGCAAACACAACATAAGTACTTTAGCTTCACATTTTATTTTTGATTGAATATCATCAGTCTGTGAAATGGTTGTTGAATTAAGTATAGAAATGGTGGTGCTTTGTTGGGAATTGTCCTTCCCAGACATGCCTGACTGATCAATTGATTGATCTAATGTTTGTTTCCTAATGGTCAGAGGGTAAACAAAGGGTGGGGAAATGAGAATTCATGAATGGAAAGAAGGACTATGCTCGCTCACATAAACAGGAACTAGGAGGTGTCGTGAAAAAAAAATCTGGTGCAGACAATTTCATATGTGTTATTCTTTGATTTGCAGGCAAAACAGACTTCTGATTGCTGATCTTTGGTCTTCCTTTTTATCCTGTTTTGACAGGTGCTATTGATAAAGGAGACAATCGAAGACTTGGTAAAAAGCCTGTATTCACTAGCTCACAGGTAATATGGTCACCCAAGCATGCATTAACACTTGCTCTTTTATTTAAAGTTAACTAAAATAGTAATCTGGCTTTGACTTTTTTGATGTGATGGGAAATCATGAAGCTGTTTTAGCTCAGAGAAATCTATGTAAATTTGTATAATCACTGACAGTGATTATAGCCTGTGGCCAGATGTCATATACCATGAATGCCCCACCCTCACAGCAAAGAGAAACGGTATAAAAATGAGCAGCAGGGCCTTTCTCAACAGATGTGTAGCCAAGATAAGCCACACTGAGGTGATTCAGAGAAGGATTGCCATGATGTTAAGCATGAGTGGTTGAGAGCACTGGAGCTCCTACAGATGTCTCGGGGAAGGGGTTTACAGTCAAAAAAGGAACTCTGCCTGTCTTTGGGCTTTTGCTGTGAATATCTGAACTGGCAGGGATTCATTCACTGGTGTAATTGTTTCATTGCCCCTAAAGGCAATTATGAGTTCCCAGTTTGTTTAGTTAATTTGCAAAAGTTCACATAATGCAGTAAAACAAGGAAGATGGACCATTCCTCCCCAAGTTAGAAATGATCAACAGATATACTGAGGTGGGGCTGGTTCTTTGATTACAGTGATCTCAACAGGCTGGAGATGTTATGGTGATGTTAGTCGGCACTTGTTCTGGTTGTTTGCTCCAGTGGCTGTTGGTAATTATTCTGCATTGTTATTCAGTTTTTGTGACTGTCTTCTGGTGATACATTTTTGTAACAAAGGTGGTTATTTTTTTCCTGCAGTCAAAGGCTGTAAAATGTCCTTCATCTGCACCTGAGAGTCCTCCTGTACACAGGACCCAGCGGGTGGCAGAAACAACAACTTCCTCCTCACGTAGTGCTGCATCAGCCATGAAGTCTGATGGACTGGGGACAGCTAACAAACCGGGAGACAGTCACACATCCAAGGCAAAGAATGTGAAGAAGCCAGGAGACCGGAGTGTAGCGGCAAAAGCAAAGACCGCCTCAGCTGCCACACCAGTTGTCAATGGCACAGGAACAGCAGGGGCCAGGCGGGATGTAGCCAGCGCCAACGGCCCCAGAAGCTCTCACGCTGCAAGAGAGCAAGAAAAGAAGCCAAACCCAGGTGCACGGCCGAAAACCTCTCCCCCGAGCTGCACGTCCACGAGCCAGACAGGGGCAATGAAGGCTCAAAGGAGCTCAACAGGAAAGTCTGACAGCACTGTTGGCACCGCCCAAGCTCAGCCCAGTGCTTCATCAGGCAGTAACTCGCCAGAGAACGGTGCCAGCAGCCCTCGCAACGACACCCACTCCGTCCCAGGTTTACTCTCTTTATTGACTTCTTTGCATTTAATCATTGTGACGGACGCCAGTTACTATGTACAACATTACTATAGCCGAGCTCAAGTGTCAGCAAGTCAGCTCTGGGCAGAATACTGAAATATGAAAGGACCTCCAGACTCATTAGTATGATGAATGTTGTGTTATGGCCAAGAGGGATTTTGGGAAGACAAGGGCGGTGTCATGTATGAATGTTGATTTATCAGGAAACAAAGCACATGCGGCTGTCCTTGGCAGCCTGCTGGTGTCAGTGTACAAACCCTCAGCAGAGCAGTAGAGGTCAAAGCCTTTTGCAGCTGTCACACAGGGGGGTGCGACTGATCACTTTGAGCTTTTGTAGTGAGGGTGGTTTTTGGGAGGTGGGGTAACTCTCCACTTGCAATCATGTTCAAGGCTAAAGTGGGGCTCAGCTGCCTGTCCTGCAAGCGCAGCATGGGGCCCTCTACCCCACCCTAAACTGGCTTACATGTCTGTGATGTGAGCTCAAACACTAACAGAACATTACCATACCATTATATTTAACCCTGCGACTCTTAAGATTATCTGGTGTCTTGTTGAGTTAATCATGGTTCACAGATTTTGTTACTTATGTGTAGTCTTGTTTAGTTCATCTCCAAATTGTCTTCCCTGACACACTTCTGTTTACAGTGGTGTTTGTGGATCATTTTCTGTCTTTTAGGTGTGAAGCCCAAACAACAGGCAAAGACTGTCAGCAAATCCCCACTGACGAAAGCTCCGCAGAAATCTGATACAGCAAAGATCAGCAGGTGAGCTTTATCCCGAGTGTCATGGTAGTCAGTAGACCACAGCCCCAGGTGCAAGAGAGCAGAGGAAAGGCTGTGTTCAAATGGTCTCTAAGGTCGTGTTCAAACCAAACGTGAACACCTTGCATTACTTGAGAGGTGGAGGGACTTAGCGGCATGCAGCTAACTTGAGTTAACAGTAAAACACATATTCTCAGAGCTTAACAAGCCCTCCTTTGCTTATTTTTTGTCCGTTCACTGTACAAATATGAGGTTCATAGAGCTCTGAGTTCCCACATAGGGCTGTAATATTTATCCCTCTATTTCTGACTGAACATCAGAACATCAGTGACACTAGGAGAATGACTGCTGATTAGCTTTTGTGAAACAGCTTCATCCAAATTTGAACATTTCAGCCTATGTAAATACATGTGATTTGCATAATTAACACTGTGTTTTTTCTTTTGCTTTGCATTACATTGTAGTGTGAGATAAGGATTGCTTTGTGTTCGTGTGAACACACCATAAGAACTTTGACGATGGATCATGGAGCTGGAACTTGCAAAATACAAAAATAAGAAAAAAGTAAACCAAAAGAGGGTGAATTGTACTTATTACAGTCACCTATGCTAAAATTAGCTATGCAGTTCAAACATTAGAAGAAAAAAAATTAAACTGACTATTTTTCACTGCAGTTTCTCACATGACCAGGCCAAGTTGAATTCTGAGCCAATAAACCCAAGTCTGTTAGCTTAAATTGCCAGCCTAGTCATTAAAACATAAATGTTCAGTAGTATAAATGTAGGGCAAATAAGATGAGTGTCATGGCACTGCATCACCTCAATGATCATTTAGGCCACATGTAGCTGTCAGGGAGTTAAAAGCAGCTGTGTAGCTTTTACTGACAAGCTTCTTATCTGTCCTTCAAAGATGTTAAAAATATCTGTTCTGCTATCTGCATCATCCAAACTTGATCTGTTCTGGGAGCGCATCAATATTGAACAGTCTCACTGGAAAGCAACCATGTAAGTAAGCCAATAAATAGCTGTTAGGCTAGGAAAACATATCCTGGAACATATCTTTAAAACATACCAGCTTCTGTAAAGAAACAGATGGTACGAGTAACAGTTCCCTAATGCAGAATCCCAGTTTTAATTCTCTGGATTGATGTGTTGTATATTTGTTAGCTATATGCATTAAAAATGAGGTCACTTCAGGAGAGCATTGAACATTCAACTCCCATCTAACCTAAATAAACATGGTGAGCCTAATCCCTTTTCAACTATCATGACAATCTAAGGTAGATACTGTGAAAGTCAGATAATAAAAACGCTCAACCTTGGGCACACAGCACATCTCCAATTATTAGAGTTTGCTCTCTGTCCTCTTGCTCCTACAGTTAGACTGTGTAAAAAAACCAAGGTAGAACATCCTTCACAAGGACACAAGTAACTTAAAATTCTTCGCATTGATAATCTGCTCATGCCTCAGAGGCTTGTCCTTGACAAAATGAGAGAAAATACTTTGCTGCCCCCCACTGGTGCTAAATATCTATTAATTTTCTTCTCATGGAGGTTTTTAATGATGATGTGAGCCAGATGTCTTAATCATTTTGGTAAAAACATGTTTGCCAGTGTTTTTTTTAAATCCTCGTCTGTCCTTTTCACCAATCACAGTCCAACCAATAAGTCAAGTGTGAAAGAAGGTGGCAGAGTCAAGACTGGTGGAGCAGAGAAAGTGTCTACTGGAGCAGCAAGAGCAGACACCAAGGGAAGAGGCACACCAGACCACCATGGTGAGATGCTCAAAGTCTGCTATATTCAAATGTCTGTTAATATAGTGTAACAATGCATTAATGTTCTGTTCTGTCTGTGGTTTAGTCTCTAAGCACGGATCCATGAAAAAGCCAGCTTCCCCCAGGAAAGAAGATAGCAAAGATGGGTCGAAATCCTCAGCATCAGACAAAGCAAGCAGCGAAGCTTCTAAAAAGAAGATCACAAAACCTGTTTCAGCGACTGGAGCCTCAGCTAAATCCAGCGCTAAACCACCAAAAGCCTCTTCGGCCCCCTCGAAGCAATCTCCAGTGGTAGCTGCCAAGTCTGGACCAAAGCCGAAGAGTACTACTGAATTATCTATGGAGAAAGCGTCTCCAAAATCTGGAGTGACTTCGAAAACCTCAGCTGCGTCTGCTTCCAAGAAATCAGGAACTAAAGGAAAAGAGGCAGCGGGCGGTAAAAATTCAGACTGTAAGACTGAGCTTGGGCCAACTGAAAGCACAGGTGAAGTGCATGAAGATCATACAGAGGTAGCACAATCAGACCAACCTGCAGCAGGCAGCACACAGCCAACAGGCGAGAAGGGAGGGGAACCACTCAGCCTTCAACTTGAAACAAGCCATGAGCAGAAGACTGAAATAGAGTCAGAAAACACCATTAGTGTACTGACAGCTAACAACATCCCCCAAGTCAAATCTGCAAATGCAGATGCATGTAAACACACTGAAGGGAGTAAAGTGAAACAGTCCCCTAGTGGTGTCATCCCGGCTCACATCAGCGGAGGGCAAGCTCATGAGGTCAACTCCCTAAATTCTCCAAGAGACACCGAGCGCCCCATAGACACTCCCTGCAGCATGGGAAGCACTGACACTCCTTTGGAAGACTCCTGGAGCGGAATCCACCATCAGGTCAGCCCAGAGTCAGAGACTGGCAGCACACACACGACTTCCTCTGACGATATCAAGCCCCGCTCCGAGGACTACGACGCAGGAGGCTCGCAGGATGATGACTGCTCCAACGACAGAGGTGTGTCCAAGTGTGGCACCATGCGCTGCCATGACTTCTTGGGTCGCAGCAGCAGTGACACGAGCACCCCAGAGGAGTTAAAGATGTACGAAGGTGGAGCAGGGTTGAGGGTGGAGGTGCGGCTGCGTGGCCGAGAAGCCGAGACCACCAGCGAGGAGGAGGGAGTGAGGCAGCGGCCTCGTTCGTGGTTGCATCGAGATGAAGTTCATGTGGAGGAGGAGCACTCGGAGGTAGAGGCCACTGTGACTGTAAAAAGCGTCCCCGACCACCAGCTCTTCTCCTCTGAGGAGGAAGAGGAGGACGACGATGAAGAGGCGACGGAAGATGAGAGGTCTGAAGTTGAGGTGATTCCAGGTCAGGCTCCGCCACCACCAACAGAACCCTCACCTCATTTTCAGGGCATCGTCAACCTAGCTTTTGATGATGACGGCGTGGAGCAGGAGAACGACCAGCCCGACTACCAGACGACTTCTAACTTCCGACGTTCAGTGCTGCTCTCTGTTGATGAGTGCGAGGAGCTGGGCTCAGAGGAGGGTGGTGTCCAGACTCCACCTCAACAACCCAACAATGTTTTGACTCCCTGCGATGTTTTTGATTCTGACTCCACAGCTCCTCAGTCCAATTGTGCCCCATCCAGTGACCAACAGAACCACCTGCCGTGCCACCTTGAAAGTGCAGGCACAGAGCACAAAAAGCATGACAAGCAGGAGGAAGAAAAGTCCTCTGTGTTTCTTACAGAGATCGAGGATCCAGTGCATGAGGACAGCAATGAAGTGAAGGATGCCGAAACTAAAGACCTCCCTCCCCAGGAGCGTCCATGCCACCTGGATCTACGGCACACTGAACAGTATAACGGAGGACCTCGCAAAAATCACTCCAATCCCTCAGAAAGCAAGAAAGCTGATTTACATCTAGACTTAAATGAGCCTCAGCTGACAGGGGACTCTCCTGTACATGCTGCACAATCTCCAGCAGGTAATGTATGATCTACGGACCCTTCCTAGACCCAGAATCCAAAGCCATCTCTTATCCCCAAACTCCATCAGTAAAGGTATAGTTTGTCCCTGCAAGATCCATTCTCCCCTGCTCTGATTCCTAGACCTTACCCACATCCAACATGTACCTATCCCTCTTTCAGAAAAAAGGATATAGTGTAGTGACTAGTGATAAAAACAAGTTCAAATTCAAGTGAAATCAGCGGCCATCATATTTTCATAGCTAAACCTTCCTCTCATTCCAACCCATTGAATGTGTAGCTGTTGTGAATTTGAATTTGCAACATCAATATCCTTTTAAAGATGGAGATTGGTATCATCATAACAAATAATCAAAATTGTACATTCTAAACAACTGAACTACCTTTGTTATTCAGAGGCATTTAGGCCTTGGTAACTCAGTTTACATAAAAAGGGGAAAGCCGTGTACATTTCATTAAGACTGATCATAAAATTGTATTGTCAAAAATAATCTGCCTTGTGACAAGGCTTGTGACATAGTTATACCAATGCACTTTTATGTACATAAAAAGAAGATTTTTTTTATTATTTTTTTCATTTCTTTAATGCAGTGGAGCAGTTGTTGGCCTTTTCAAGCCACAAATAATTTGACGCTGAAGGTGTTTTAAATATAACTTAAACATCAATATATCAAAACTAATTTAATTGTGGTTTGTTGGTATAATTGCTATTACAGTGACCCTCATTGAGATAATTTGTCATACTTGCTGATGTTAAAGTTGATGAAGCTTGTGTTTCTTAAAATTAAGACTACATATTCCATCAACCTCATTGCTCAGAATATGTTGTCACAGCTTTTTTTTTTTTTTTTGCTTCATTGTAAAGATATATGTGCTCTGCTTTTTTATGCATTAAAGCATTTCCATTTTATGAAACACAAACTTCTAAATTTAGAAGCTATTCCTCATTTGTGCCAAGAAGCACAAAAATATGTTGACCTTTTGTTAAAGATTGATATGTTGTTTACATGGACATTATTCCAAAAAGACAATATTAGTTGTTAATATTGTAGTGGAATACTGTTGTAAATATATATGTAGTCAGTGTTAATTACAGCATCACGAGGTGCTGCTTGGCTTCTCAGTGAAGGTCTTTTTGTTTACACTAATTATACTTACATCTCACAATTAATTTCTAAAAGATTTGTTGATGTTAAACAGCTATATGTAGCACCTTCTTGAAAATTGTTTTCAGGTAAATAACAAGCAAGTTTTTTTTTTTAATCCTGTTGACCTGACATTGAGGTTTACTATATAATAATAGATGACAATTAACTGCCACTGCTTCTCAGAAAAGTGTGTTATATTGGGGGACTTTTCCCTTGCATCTCCTTGCTGTTTTTCTTTATTTCTATTTGAGAATGTACCTGTTCCTGAGTTGTTGTTTTTTTTTGTTTGTTTGTTTTTAATTTTTTTTATTTTATTTTTGCACTGCACACATGCATGCTACTATTTAAATATATTTGTCATTCCCTTTTATCATCAATAATTTTTTTGTGTATCTGTTCCCATTATTCATCACCTTTTGTCATGCCCAGTAGATTTATGTCTAGATACTTAGCCATCCACTTTTAAAGAAAACTGTTTGTCTATAAGCTTTTGTTCAGTAGGTTTGTGTAGTGTCAGTAGCCTCCTATGTAAAGTATGTGATGTGTCTCTAGCACAGCTTTCATGGTTCTGCCATGTCTCTCTTTTTTCACTATCATATTCAGAACAGAAATCCTGCTGCACCATTACATTAACATGTAAATTATTTTGTTTTCAATATCAAAACAGTGATCAGTTGCTTCATCTCCTGCCTTTATTTGAAATTGTTAAAAATAGAAAACACAAAGAATGTCAAAAGAAACGTGGTGGTGTGCCATCTCTTGTGCTACTAAGTAAAGCACCATTGTTTGCATTTCAGGTTTCTGTAACAGTATTTAAGTCTGTTTATTGGGTCTGCCCGTTGAAAGACCTGCACGTTCAATCTCAAAACATATCACTTACTGACAAATGCAAAGTTCACTGGTGCTGGCAATGCATGGCTTACCTTGTTTGAACAGGTGGATAAAGAGATGCATTCAGATTAGTGTTCCTCTGTGCATTACCATTAATACAACTGAATACCCTGGCATCCATATTTGAAGCAATGGTGAATTTCAAAGTAATACATTTAAAATTGGTAGTGGTATAACCTTCTGACTTACCATAAAATGACCATTAATGTCACTGCTTACATACTGAGTTGTCTTCACCTGACTTCACTGTGGAAAATCTTTTAAAGGACACAGTTGCATTAAGGGTAAATATTTAATAGTAATCAATGTTTTATTGTAGTGGACAGTGACTAGTCTCTGAAGTGAAAAAAAAAAGATCTGTGGAAGAGTGAATCAGTTTGTCATTCTGCAGTATTGTCAATTGTTTTTAGGGGACAATGGTTGTGACAGATTGGATCAAACCTGCAAACATGACCGCCGGCCATCCAAAGCCCTCTCTCCCATTTACGAGATGGATGTGGGAGAAGCCTTCGAGCACTGCTCAGACAAGGACAGGAATGTTAAACTGAAGAAAGAGGAAGAAAATGAAAGAGGGGACGATGACAAAAGCAATGAGTTCGCAGAACGGGACTGGAGCCTGCTCAGGCAGCTCCTCTCCGACCAAGAGTCCAATCTGGGCGTCATAAACCCTGTGCCTGAGGAGCTCAACTTGGCCCAGTACCTTATCAAGCAGACTCTTTCCCTGTCACGTGACTGCCTGGACTCGCAGGCCTTCCTGTCCCCAGAGAAGGAGACCTTCAAGCGCTGGGCGGAGCTCATCTCGCCCATGGAGGACTCGTCCACCAGCATCACTGTAACCAGCTTCTCCCCAGAAGATGCTGCATCTCCACAGGGGGAGTGGACCATCGTTGAACTGGAAACACATCACTGACTGCACAGAGGAGAGCCTGCCGGACAGTTGCCACCCTCTTTATGAACTTTGAACGGCTTTACATCAACTATGTCTTAATTTATTATAATTTATAATCACATTATGTCTTTTCCTTTTTGACATGTCTTTTTTCTGGACTCTGCAGAACTCTGGACCTTGCAGCACTACCCATCATGCCCTCAGTGGACTGTTTCTTGACACAAATGGGCTGTTATGCATGCGGATATTTTTGTATGTCTGACTGTTTAATTGATGTTGCTTCAAAGCTCTAGAAAAGAATAGAGCAAGAAAAAAAAATATTTATTTCTCATTCATTATAGTCCTCTGATGATATGGTGGACTAAAGTTTCTTAAAGAAAAAATAATATTGGCCTACTGGCTTGCATTTAATGTCATATTGAAAATAAAGGTTTGTGTTTCTTGAAAAAGTCTGTATCATTGTATAATCAAAGGAATGTATTTTGGGAGCTAGAAGACATTTTGTGCACTGATATAAGTTTATTTTTGTGACTGAGTGTTAATTTTACCGGGTTGTTCAGGTGTAATTAATAATAATAACACATCCACTTTGGCTTAGTGTGGAGTCTTAATAACGACGAGTGATGAGTTCAAATGTCTGCCTTGTAAACGCGTTTGGCAGTAGCAGATGAAGACGACGGATATTAAACACAATGCACGAGCCACCACTGTAAATTAGCATAACTGTTTGACGAAATACACGCGCTGCCAACTAAAATAATACAATACCATTAGAAGAAAGCCACCTAAAAATGCAAGGCGCTCTCTCAGGTTTTTGCCTTAGTTATTTATAGCCCTAAAACCAACAGGGAATCCATGAAGTGTTGTTAGATTATACCGCAGTGGCATCTTGTGGCTACCTGTTAGCATGACACAGTCTGCCGCTCGTGCTGCGTTCAGGACATCGACACCTGTCTCGCGCGCAATTTGAATTCGTTATCAAACGACGACTAAATTTTAGTATAGCAGTGAGTGATGGCAACAAACAAAGAAACGACTCCGCAGTGGAAAACAACCATTATAGTCAGCACATCACTCAAGGTAGGGGTAAATTCTGAAAACACTTTGATTTTATTTATTTTTAGATATCGTGAGTAGTTAATTAACGTTTAGACTTGTGCTATGTTAGATAGCACAAGCTAGCTTATAGCAATACCAACAAGCTACAACGTAAATTGTGCGGTAGGAAAATGGCAGATAGTGAAATATTAGTCCTTTAACTATGTCTGTCCTTTAGACGAATTTAGAAGCCCTGTTAATTTAATAATTTATCTTTCTTTTACCAGGACCATGACACAAGCAGGATGCTGAGCTCGAAGCAGCACCGAATTAGATTTTCTGACAGTGTTGAGACTGGAGCCTTTATTTTTCCTCTGTCAGGTAAACCTCCCCTTACAGCACCCAATTATAGTTAACGCAAAAGCTTCCTCTATAGTACGCTTTCCTTCCCATTTTAAACCCAGTGTACGTTCACTTTTTGTATTAGTAGCTGTATTGCCATTTGAAATTTACCTGAACTTGAACAAACAATGGATGTTGTGACAAAGTTGAGCTTCACAGTAAACCAAACATTTTCTGATTTAGTTCATTAAGTCTGACATTTTTACACTGTAGGCTATCATCTATAACTTTGCCTAGGTACTGCATTTCTGTTGGTTGACCCTCAGCACCTCCCAGAGCATATTGAAGAATCTGGACTCATCGATAGGATAAAGAAATTTGTGCAGATCCACAGGAACAGCTTTCTACTTCTCCATGCTCCCTTTAATGGGAAAAGGGAACTGGAAATGTTGTCAGTGATTCAAAACAGGTATATAAATGGCTCTGTTATTATTATTATTCCTACAAGTTGAGTACCTTCCCCAAGGCCTTACCTGGAAAATGTGTCGCCCCTCATTTTGCTTTACTGATACTAATCTGTATTTGTCTTTTTCAGGTTCTTTGGCAGCAATTTGAGGATCCTTCCTGTGCGGAACAATGCTGAAATGGTCAAGGGAATGTTGACCATTGCAAAGGTAAAATAGAGGCAGTGCAAAAAAGTAATTTTGTTATTCTGGAAAAAATTAGACATGCTGTTGTTCTCCTGCGAATTTCTGAAGTTAGCATGGACTTATTTGTATACAGGCCACCAGTAAGCCCTATATTGACTGTATCCGTGACCGGATGGCTCTGGCTCGGGCTAACATCATTGAAAGCAGTCCAGTGTGGGAAATGTTGCGAGACATTCTGTTGTAGAGCAGCATTTGGTCCAGGTTTATTTTTCTTCATACACTTAAAAAAAAACTTGTTTTATTGAATGCTAACCTGTACAAGCCTTAATGGCTAAACATGTACGAACAATTTAAAAGAAGTTCTTAAATACCTAATAGCACAGTTTGTTCTATTTCAATGTAAGTTTGCACTAGTTTATACAATACATGTTATTGTGTTGGTCAAACAGAGCAAAAGTAAATAAATAAATAAACAAAACAGTGTTTATAAAAACAACCTTGAGGTCCGAAGTGACACTTATAGTGTACACTGATTTAGTTTGGATTCTTTAGCTTTTCCTCTGCGATCTCTTCAATCCGGACGATAAGACTCTCCATCAGGTCAAATGTCACCAAAGCACTCTGCAATACCTGTGATACAAGAGAACAGTCAGCCCACTGGTCCAACAGAGGCCAAAATCAAAACAGGAAAGGAAAGAAAGTGTCCATACCTGGTGTTGGACCTCTGGGGACATATTGGACACTTTCTCATGTTTCATTGTTATGCATTTGAGTACTCTCGTAGATCTGGCAGCTTCTCTTGCTTCTGGGAAGGCAAATAGAGCTAGTTCACAGTATGAAAACCATTTATTGCACCACCATTTGTGCAAGGTTATTTCAGTGTAATTTGTGATACAGACGAGCAGATAATGCCTACCTTTTGCTTTTAGCTTTTGATCCTCCCTCAGTGCCTTCAGTTCAGCAGAATAATATCCTCTTGATATACTGATACACACACGCAGCATTTTCAGGAAGTCGTCTTTGATCTTGCACAGCTTTTCCCATGCATCTTTCTGAAAGTAGGAAGAGTAGATCATCAGCTGTGTGCATCAGCAAGGATGGCTGGCAGGACAGCAGTGAAAGTAAATTACTGACTTACAGTGCTCCTCAGTATTTTGTCTCTGATAAGGAGGAAGCGTAGCAGATTCAGACTCTCCATTATCCTGGATAAACAAGGACAGGACACTGCTTGAAGGCTTAGTCTGGATGAACTATACTCGCTCTCACAGTTGCAGGTTTTTTAACTTTAAATCTCTGCATGGAATAGTGTGAAAGTTGGAACTAACTAATACAGGCGATAACAGAAGCCTCTAACCTAAACACAGGTTATGCTATTTATATATAATAGCATAATATATAAAATATTTGCTAGTGCGAGTATTTCTATTAAATGATTAAAGAGAAACAGACTTTGTAGATGTTGTGAAAATATGTAATGTTATCCTAAATTAATGACCTGCTACTGGTGCAGACTCAACAATATAACATAAGCCATAACCAGGCCTGTCTGTGTGTTAAATCCTTTGAGATGTTATTTACCTGTCCATATTATTCAGCAAATCAGTCTCAGCACCTTGTGGCAAACACAACACCAGTCCCAATAATGGGAGAAACTCCTCTCCCAGGAACCATTCATTGGCATTACCTGGCTGCAGGAGAGGTAACAAAGATCAAATAAACCACCAGCTCATATAAGTAATCAGATCTCATGTCAAATACAGAAGCAGGCTCTTCTAAGTTCTTATTAAACATAGTCATATAACCTTTTTAAGCCCAAATGTGTCGTGTTTTTTCTCACCTCCATGGAAAAGTCAACTTGGCTCCTGATGTTCTTTACTATGTAACTCTCTACTCCTGCGTGGTTGCTGGTTTTCAACATGCACCTGCAACAAAAAGTATTGCTTTTGTTAATTGGCTTCAGATCAAAATAAATGTACCTGCAAAGATAATAAAAGAATACACCAAAGAAAAGAAAAACATGAGTGAAATAAAATAAAATTCAAGTATTTTGTTTTCCTACTCTGATTCTCTCACCTGAAGAACTTGTGCTTTGCTTCAGAATTTAACTTATCTATGAAGACCTGTAAAACTTGTAGTCCTGATTGTCTCTGGAGAAGCAGTCAAGACAAAAAACAGAACATTCAATGCGTTTATGGGTTTCTCAGATGTAGATAACACAGATATAGATTATATTCCTTTGATCATGATTGTAAACTCACCAAATGCTGCATTGGGCAGTCAGTGAGAACCTGCTTCAGGTTCTGTGAATTTCAGCACACCAAAAGTCACTGATTTGTAGTCAAAATACTCATATTGCTCAATAAAATCGAATCAGGATGCCCTTTGGCCCACAGTGATTACTAATATGCCAGTCAAAAATAATTCCAGTCAAATGTACAGTTTGTTATAAAAAAAATAAATGCTTAAAATATTCATGCATAAGCCTGTTTAAGCCCTCTGAATGAGACTCTACACCTCTTATTTGTAGAAAGAAACTGTGAAAATATTTTATTATTATATATATTTTAAAAATAAAAAAAGTGGATCAGACAACTTTAACTTGCTGTTCTATTTTATGATTTATCTCATTAGAACTGTGTTATACTGCACAAAATACAGTTTTGCATAGAAATACAAGGCCAAAATGAGTAGTCAAATTAAAAAAAGACACCCTAAGACAGCTTGGATTTTAGAGAGTTGGTAGCTGGTCAAACAGTTAAAGTCAAAAGTCTCTTAAAAAGTTATTTGCTCAGTGACCCCTGCAGAATAGCTGCTTGTTTTTTGTTAAAAACGACATGCTTGTCTTACCTGTGGGACACTATAGAAGCTCTTCAGTTCCAGTAGACTCACTGGAAGGCTGTTGTCCTGCACACTCTCCAAGCTTTTTGCATACAGTGCCTGAGTATAAAAACACAATGACACATTGCTGCTTTCATACTTTTTCTGATGACCTCTGAGAGACGTTTCTATTGATGTGGCCGTACCAGTCCTTTGAGCAAGTGTGATTCCTTCTTGCTGTCAAAGAAACAAAATTACACTCAGAAATCAATCATTTTAAAGCGGAGATTCTACTCTGTTAATATGGTACTGACTGCATACCTACTGAGTAGCTGATTGATGTATTCCATGTTGCACTGAAGAACAAAAAGTGGACTGGAACAGCAGGAAACAGTAAAGGGTAAATAGTTTTTGACAGTTAAAAATAGCATTGTGTGTTAGTTAATGTACATCATCAGTGTCATTTAGGGTTTTCCAGTGTTTCACCTGAATACTGCTGGAAAACTGTCAATGGTGATGAGCTGGACAAACAGTAAATAAGCCAGACAGGCTCTGGACTCCTTGAACTGGCTGTTATCCGTCTGTGTGCCTTTCTTCAGAGGGCCGAAGAAAAGGAGCTCTGACAGAGACTCCTGGATTGCAGGCAGTGTGACCTGCAGTAATGCACACAGTGGCATTGTTTAAGCAACAGTCACGTTAAAAACGAGATCCTTTGTTCAACACTGATAGAAAAGGAAGAAAACTTGCGCTTACCATTATTTCTGTTGCAAAGAGAAACATTGGTGATTTTCTGTTGTGGTTCAGTTCAGCCTCTAGCAGCGGTTCCCTCAGGCTCCTCATGCAGCTGCAGATGATCATAGACAAGTCAACAAATCAATGCTTCTTTTTTTTTGTTTCTTAGTTTAAATTCAAATTCAAATCAACAATGTCATGTTGCTGTTTTTTTTTTTTAAATCTTTACTACAACTAGATGAAAAACCGTTAAATAAAACTACTCCAGTTAAGTAAAATATAATGGTTTGGGTTGCATAACATTTGTTTTGTATGTATGTAAAGTAGGTAATGTAAGTTAAGAAAAGTTGATGTTGGCTTTTTGCTTAAAATTACACACCAACATAAACACAGACTTTGATTAAAAAAAACATATTTGAGGTACATCAAAAATGAACGTAAATAGGTAAAAATGACCTGGAAAAAAAAAGTGAAAAAAAATACAAAACAATAATTAAACATCCTATTATTCTACCTTTAACAAACCAAACATGCAGAGAAACACCTACAACTTGAGAAGCTCAGTCCTTAGGTCCTCATCCTCAGATTTCCCCTTAACCTCCTCTACAAAAGGCTTTGTAAACAGAGCCAAGGCATTGCAGCAGCGGCACAGACCGTGCTCGTCAGCCTCCTCCTGCTGCTGGGTGTAAGGCACCGGCAGCCGGGACAGCTGCTTCTGCAGGGCGGTCAGAGCCCAGCCCACACAGGCTGCCTTTCTGTCGTCCAACTGCAGCAGCACTTTTCAAGACACAAGCTTGTAGTTAGCATGAATGTACAGCAGAGGGAGCCAACACCTTTGTTTTAAAAAAAAACAAATAACTATTTTTTTTTCATTAAAGGTAAACCAACCATAAATACACCTAGACATGGTAAACATAAGCTTATTTGAGTGCAACAGTTTTGCTAAAGAAATCCTCCCCTCCCCTTCCTTCCTTTATTATTACTTTTAAATGCATATCTGAAGACGTCTGCCTGTCTATCGCAGGGCAGACGCATAGAGACAGACAATCGTTCATACTCTCTCTCACTCCTATGTGCAATTTAGAGTCACCAATTTAATTTATTTACTTCACCACTGTGTAGCCCTTGATTCAACTTTATGAACGTAATGAAGTGGTAACTGAGCACTGCAACTTATCCAAGGAGCTGAATAATGGAGAATATTACCAGGCATACTTGTTGTGCATATATTGTAGACAAGTGGGGGATGCTTAGATAAGATAAGATAAGATAAGATAAGATAAGATAAGATAAGATAAGATAAGATAAGATAGACCAAAATAGCTGAAATACAGACATAAAAGTGTCAAGGAGTAAAGTAAGTAAAGTGCAAATGATATGTCAGGATGTAATTTTGTATGTAAAATTATTCAGACATCCAGAGCTGTGTTACCTGTTTGAAGATGTGGGAGAACAACGAGGATGGTCTCAGAAATGG